>WOGR01009019.1:0-11546 GCA_015342045.1 Leptinotarsa lineolata | reverse complement strand
ATCATCAACATAGAGTCGATGATATTCCAACAGCATATGCAGGAAATACTCCAATGAAGATTCCTGCACTGACATCTGTCGATATAATCCAACGTCTTCGTGGTATTAGCCAGGGGAGTAGTTGTTTTTTGATAGGTATCAGTCCATTAACCTACGGTGTAGGGAGTTTGAGACTGGCCTGAACAAATTGTTCCTTTATATGATTTGATTCATAGCCAGTCTTCAAGTATGCCCACTGACTATACGTGAAGTGTTTTTATGGATCTTGCAAAAGCCTTCGACACTGTTGACCATAAACAGCTTTTGAATGATTGGCTAGACCTAGGATTCAGGGGAAATGTACACAAGTTATTTGAAAGCTACCTGGGCAACAGAAAGCAGCAGGTAATAATACACTGAGTGAAGAAAGAATAATACAAGATGGGGTGCAGCAAGGTACAGTATTGGAATCGGTATTGTTTATTATCTGCATGAATAATATACTAACCTCACAGACCAACGGAGATATCATTAGTTTTGCAGATGACACGGCAGATACATCCTGGGAAAATCTGAAAAAGAAAGTCGATAGTGATATGAGTAAAATTGTAGATTGTTTCAATCAAAAAAAAATTAACACTGAACTTCGAAAAAACTTCGTTTCTACCTTTCGCTTGTTACTCATCTCACATCCCAGATTTCAATTATCTGGAAATAAAAAATGCTGATGATATTATTCAATTAAAGTCCCCAGAATTTGTTAAATATCTAGGTGTTTACATTGACAGACACATTAGATGGGATGTTCACGAAAAAAACTGTAGGTATATTGAGGAGTATCATTTTTAAATTTCTATACTTTAAACATATATTGAATACTCACCAAATGAAAATCCTGTACCATGTCTAGATTGTCGTATGGAATCCTAGGTTGGGGTGGTGTCGCCAGCATTTACTTAAATCATTTAGATATTTTACGAAAAAAGTTCTTAAAGATTTGTTTCAATAAATATCAAACGTATTCATCGACCCTACTATATTCTGAAAGTGGAATACTGGACCTCAGACAAATCTACGTGTAGCGGTAGATCAATACAAAAACAGAAGTCGTTTGAGAAATATTGACCACAATTATGATACCAGGGCAAAAAAAACATGATGCGCACTGAGTACTCATCCAAAACTATTGGTCAGAGAGGATATACCCATCTAAGCACGAGAATACTTAACAATATCCCTAGAAATATCAAACACTCAACATCAATTGTTTTATTTAAAAAAAAACAAAGCAGTACCTTAACGAAACAGGGAGGAAAAAAATATATAATCTGATAGACCCGAATAGAATTTCCTGCGGTAATATTCATTGAAAGATAAGAAAGCTATACACTAATGACATTGTCATAAAAAATGGTGCACATACACATTGACGCACAACTTTTAACAAATTATTCATTGTATGTTATGATCATTTAATTATTTTGTTTGAGTAGTAAAAAATATCATCATTATAATAGTTTGTTTGAGTGTAGATATTATTTTCAAACAATTACACTAAATTGCGTTAAAAAATATAACGTACCATAACCACGCGCTGGCTTCATAGCCTTAGTGGTTCATTTGTTCATTTCAAAATGCAATTTTTGTAGAGTATTGAATAATGTTATTCAACTTACTATATTTGAATTTACTCTAGCAATTTATTATTGATTGTAACTTTTTTCTTTGGAAATAAATATTATTATTATTATTAATCATTTTTAAAAGAAGTAACTCTAAAAATAGATGTGTAGGTCATGCAAAGAAGTAAGTTTCAGATACAAAATGGAAGAAAAGGTCCTTCTGAAACAGCCACTTTCATATAAACATTGAATTGTATCTGAAAGTTACTTCTTTGCATGATCAACACATCTATTTTTAGAGTTACTTATTTTAAAAATGATTGCTTCCTTTCTTTGAACTAACCCTGTACAGCATTTGATTGATGTGTTTTGAAACATCCTTTTTCTTTAACGTTAGCAGCCATGTTTTTTTTGCTCAACCACGATGTTTTTTTCTCTTTAAGCTTTGGGCACCTCTTATTGAGATACTTCTATTCCAAATTGTGAAATGTTCCCATAAAGTTTTCATGTCGTTGAATATAAAATGATGACTTCTCAAATTATTTCTTATAGCTTGGAGAAGATGTGGGGTATCAAAACAGAATACAACTTTTCTATTATTGATATCGAAAAAGAGTTTTTCTGGGACGATACCTAAAGAATTACCGAATTTTATATAAATTGAACCCATATCGATTACAACTATCAATACTTTCAAACCTATTAGTAGATGTAAACAGCCGAATTTCGGCCTCCCCACCACTATTGCTTTTTTTTTGTTGTTTAGTAACATCAAGTTTGATGTGACGTTGCACTGTCTAGTGATGGACCATTCAGAATTTTGGAGATTTTGTGTGTGACGTAATGATGTATATACATGTTATATCTTCTTTTTCACTTTTTGCTTTTTAAAAAATGACTTTATTTCTTTTAACACTTTGTATAATACTTTACATTAGTTTCAATATTCTTGGAACATTAACAATTAAAATGAACTTTACGTTATGAAAGAATGACTCGTATTTGAAGACGGCTAATTGATAATGAACGTCTTTCTGACCTCGCAGGGTCTATTTATGTTGTTGGTATAGAAAACAATGTTTGGGCAGTGTCAGCAACTCCTTTGTCTGGAACGCAAGTGTTCATATTGCTGATACTGCACAATTGGCACTTTTCACAGGAAGCTGTTATCGCTTGTAATTCGATACGTTTAAGACGTTGGTTCGCATATAACACACATACACACACCTCTTATGAAACATCAAATCTTCACCAAATCTAAGGATATTTCCCTATCTTCTACATGAAAATGATATAAAAATTTACCTAAAAATCAAGAAATAAGGAAATCAAGAAATAAGGTTAGAAAATGGGTAAATTTTCGCCCCGACAAATAAACGTCATTAGTATCAACAATTCGCAATTACTGCCACGATCTTACGTTAGCGTAGAGGCTAAGAACAACGTCTACCACGGCGACGACCTAGAATCGATTCCCACACGGAATTTCTTGTTTGATTTAATATATCTCAGCTGCTTTCTGAATTTAGCCCACTCGAACTGAGAAAAATAAAAATCAAGTGCTTCGACCAAAGATCTTCAATTATTTTTTAAATTGAACTACATAATTCAGCTCATCCGTTTGCAACCTCAAAAATAAAGTAGTATCTACGGCCTGGGTGTCTGCATTCTGCTATATGGGTTCCAGCTTCTAGCTCCAACTCATTTAGTGTCAAAAATCAAACAAACTTCATCAGCCGGTCAGGCTGTCTTGGATAGAAATGGGTCACACACATAAGAGGATCCGCACTTTTGATGACTTTACAGGCTCTATTCCGCATTTGAAACTTCATTTTTCGTTTTTACATCTCACTTTCGAACAAGATTCCAGTCCAGAATGTCTTATGAGAAATACATCAGTAAACACTACATTCATTTTGTGATAGATACTCATTTTTTATGAAACCTTTTCGAGTTTTCTGTCGATTCGTAGTTGATTTGAGAGCTCCAGCTGAGCAGAGAACGAGAAATGAGATACTACATAGGCTGAAAAGTCTCGGGCCTAACACATACATGGCGTTCTTCTTATTGCATTCACCGCTTCTTCAGTTAGTACAAACCTTTATAATAAAGCTGTTGAAATTTCATGATATTCTACTCATATGTTTGTGAGTTATTTTGCTGAAAGTGACACTACCTTTGTTATTTTCAAAACAATGGATTAAAAACAATTTCGTGTTTTGATTTTATACCGCTTCTTGATGGAAAAAATACCGTGCAAGCAGAGCAATGGCTTGAAAGGTGTTATAAGGATTCCGCTCCATCAGAAAAAACAATTAAACGTTGGTTTGCTGACTTCAAACGTGATCTTAGATACACCGATGATGCAGAACGCAGTGGACGTCTAAATGAGGCAGTTACACCAGAAAACATGAAGAAAAACCACAAAATCGTTTTGAATGATAGAAAAGTGGAGTTGCTTGACATTTGTAAATGTATAAAAAGAACGTGTTGGCTTTATATTGCATGATCATTCGACTATAAGATATATCTGTTCAAAGAGGGTACCGCGCGAGCTCACTGTTGACAAAAAACAAGAACGTCTAGATGGTTCTGAGCAGTATTTGGCCATGTTTGAACATAAAAAATTGTAATTTCTACATCGATAAGTGACAACGGATGAAACATGGATCCATCACTTCACTCCGGAATCAAAGCGATCGTCAACTGAGTAGAGAGCAACTGGTGAAACTTGTCCAAAGCGTCCGAAAGCACAATAATCGACTGGAAAGGTTATGAACTCGGTTTTTTGGAATGTGCGTGGTGTAATAATAATCGAATTATTTAAATGATTTAAAGCCAGTCTTCAAGTATGCCCACTTATTTTAGGAACGAAAATAATAATAATCGAGTGTCTTGAGAAACGAAATACCATCAACAGTGAATATTATATAGCGTTATTGTAGCGTTTGAAGGCCAAAATTGCAAAGAAACGACCGCTTTTGACAAATAAATGAAATTTTGTTTCATCAAGACAACGCACCGTATCACAAGTCAATCAAAACAGTGGCAAAACTAAATTGAACTTCGAATTGCACATCCACCGTATTCACCACTAATGGCTCCCAGCTACTACTGGCTGTTCGCAGACCTCAAAAAATGCTCACTGTTAAGAAATTTTGCTCGAATGAAGAGTTTATTGCTGAAACTGAGGCCTATTTTGAGGCAAAAGATGAATCGTTCTACAAAAGTGGTACTGAAATGTTGGAGCGGCGCTGAAATGATTGTATGGCTCTTGATGAAGATTACAGTGATGAATAAAACCAATTTTGAAAAAAAACGCGTTTTCTTTGTTAGGCCCGGGACTCTTCAGTCCAGGTGTTATATTGCGAATTGAAATTGTGGTGCTTTGAACTGTACTCTCATGTTATTTTTCATTGTTGTAATTACTCAATACTTAATACATAATAATAAACTAACAAAGTTAGTATAATATTTATATTAAAAAATGAAAGTCAACTCACCTCAATAATTTCAATTTTTCCAAATACAGTGATATCTGGAATAGATGTATACCAGGTAGACAAATTTCTCTTTATTGCAATGTTGAATGACAAAGGTGTCAGTAACGAACTTTCTGTAATGATTTGGTATTCTCCATTCAATTTAATCCTGGAAACTTTTAGATCAGTTAATGTTATTTTCAAATCATCAACAACAACTGGATGTTCTTCATTTTCAACATCTAGATTCAAAAATGCATTTGATAGTGTAATAACTCCCATGTCCAAGAGTAAACAATTATGATTTCGAGAGTCAACTGGAAAAAGTATTATAGGGGCTTTTAGATTTATATTCAGGGAAACTTTTGTAGCTTTAGTATATACTTCTTTCATGTTCTCCTTGGCAGTTTGAGCAGCAGCTTGAGAAGCCTCGATAATTTTCTGTCGGGCAGCTTGGAACTGATTGAGAAAATTCTGAAAAAGTGGAAAATGGTAATGTAAGAATAATTTCAGAGTATTTCTTAAAAAAATAACAGTTTAATATTTGATAATGTTCCATCTGAGCTATAACGGAAAAAATATTTCTGTCAGAATGGAAGTCGTTCCATCCAGTTCAATAGATTTTTTTTACATTTTATCCCTAGCTAAAAAAACACTGAAAACACTATAAAAAACTGAAATCGCAATAATTCTTAGTGAATAGTAAAAAATAATTATAAGAAAAAATACTCTTAGTCATCGGGAGGACAAATTGTGATAAAATATCCTCTTATAAAGAGTATTGCAAGAACAGACCTTCCAAGTAGACTTACAGATTTTTGAAAAAATTTTCTGCTCTCTACTCCTTCATTAATATATTGACAATAGGAAATTGCAAACTAGATGAAAAAGTTCATCTGGAACAACTACTTCTTCTTACTTGAATTGAATAAAAAATAAATTACATTTCTGTTGATTTTGAGTATCATGCATCTGTGAATCTTCAGCCATCTATGGAATCTTCGTACAGGGATATGTGATAAGCTTTACCATCAGGCCTGTCCCTTTTAGATCAGTTGGGTGATTCAGCCTAGCACCACTGAGGAGTTGACATAGCGCTATCTGGTGTTGGATCACAAGTTCAACTCTTCATAACATTCTAGACATTTCATTATTCCAAATGCTTCTTCTCGAAAGCTCCGGATAGAAAAACGCATATATGGAATGGTCCGTTACTTTCAAAAGTAGGATCTAGAAACTTGTAGACTTGGAACAGGGCGTGGAAAACTGTAGAAGATTCGCAATCTGATACAGGGTGCAGCAAGATGGCCGTCGGTTAGCCGTTTTTTGGGATATAATAGGATTCATGTCCTGAAAATTGGCAAATATAGGATTTTTAATATGCTTCATCGAATGAAAATAATAGCGTTTTCCCAACTCTTCGGGTTATACCGCAAGTTAGTATCAACTTCCTTAATATTGGATGAGAAACAATAGAAATGTTTCATTTTTATAGTACGTAGGCATACTTGAAGACTGGTTTTGAATCAAATTATCTGAATGAACAATTGTTCAAGCCATTTAGGTAACTTGATTTAAAGCCAGTCTTCAAGTATACCCACGTACTATAAGAATGAAGGTTTTTTCGTCCTTGTACGAGGTCTTGGGCCATGTGGATATGCGGTTGGTTAGTACATCGACAGGTAGATGGGGCGATGTTCTTGGACGTTCACTTCTGCCTAGTTCAAAGAGTGAAACTCTGGAAGGAATTCGATTTTTAATTATCGAAAATCATCGATTCTAAGTTGATGATAGACACTACCTTGCTCTAACGAGTGGCGAACCAGCCCGAAACCGGTCTGCAAGTGTGTTTCGTTAATTAAAAATCGATTCCTGCATATGCTAACAGCATATGCAGGAATTACTTCTGTGTAAAATCCTGTACTGACACCTGTTGGATATAATCCAACCCCCTTCGTGGTATTAGCCAGGGGAGTAGTTGTTTTCTGATAGGTGTCAGTCCATAAATCTACTGTGTAGATGAGTTGAGACTGGCTTGAACTAATTGTTCATTTAGATAATTTAACAATAGGAATGCTATGAAAAAAAAATTATGGTAGTTGTTGATTTATTGATGTTGTCTTTTTATGAATTCGTGAGCAAAATGTCCTGTTTAGGTTTTACGAATGAAGATTTTTTAAATTTGATTATGATCTATGATGAATGTAATCGAATTATCAACCGGACATGCAGGTTATTTGCTGAAAGGTATCCGGAAAAACTCACAGCAAATCACAATATAGTAAATAGGCTGTTGAAAAATTGTTTGCATCATGGATCAATTCTTCCGAAAATAACCAAACGAAAGCCTCAGATGAATAATGAAGATCTGGAAATAGATGGTCTTGGATATTTTGCTGCTCATCCGAATGCGTCATTGAAATATTGTGAGAAAACCCTATCAGTTAAACACCGAACCGCTCACCGCATTTTTTAAAAGCATAAATGGAAACCGTTCAAATATCATCTGGTATATAACCTAAAAGATACGTATTCGCATCGTCGATTTGAGTTTTGTGAATGTTTGCTGATAAAAAAGTCAGAAAATTCATATTTTCCTAAAAAAATATATGAAGTGTTTGAGCTGAGTTTACTAAAAATGGATTATACTCATTTTGGGCTGCTGGAAATCCACACCTTACCCGTGACCGATATTTCTACGAAAGTTGGAGTTTTAACGTTTATGAAGCACAATGCTATAAAGAACATCTAAGGAGGAAGTTTGTATGGTGAAGGATACTGTAACATACTACAAAATGTTGTGACAGTTGAAGTGAATAATACATCAATTGAAGATGTGGAAAATATTTGGTACCAACAGGATGCAACATCGCCTCATAGTTGCGGGACCGTAGGCGTATTACTTGATCAATTACTTTATGATACGTGTATTGCCAATAATGAGCCGAACCCTCAGCCAGCACGTTCCCCCGATCTGTTTCCTATGTACTATTATGTATGGGGACATATTGAAAATATTGTATATGCAGATCCTGCAACAACTGGGAAGAATATGGTTAAATAAGTTTAACAAGCATTGAACGGCACTCGATGCCGATGAAATCAGTCGTGCTGTAAATAACAATTTGATGAAGAGCGTTAATAAATTTTCGCTCTTTCATGAAACATTCGAAATAAACAGTTTTCAATTCATTATTTATTCATCTGAAATCCTGTCTTCAATAAAAACCGTGATGGCAAATTAATAGCTCTAATAAACTTTGTGTAACTGTTCGAAATGAAGGTTTCGTAGCCCGTAGTTTTACGGTGGATATGCGCATGTTTGATTTTTTCAGAAAAAACTGAAATATTTCGTGAACGGTTGATTTTTGATATAGGGAATGTTGTGAATCGTCTTACAGTTTTTATAGGAATAATATTGGAGCATTCTGTATAATTATCCGTGTTGAAATGTCATGTTGAATTTTTAGTAATGTCAAGATTATCATAATAAACCAGAAAATTTTAGTTGATTCTAGAATTTTATTCAAGCTATTCCATCTCCATATTAGACGTTTTCACTCACCGGGTAGGTGTTTTTCGAAGACGAACATTTTGGCGACCGTGACAGGACGGAATTTTTGCTGATTATGGAGAAAATGCTAGAGGCTCAGAGAGCGTCCTTAACTCAAATTTATGATGCTGTGAGTAAGCTGCTGAAGGATGGAAGTCCAAATGTTATTGAAGTTCGAGGAAAAGTACGGCTATTAGATCAAAAAGTTGAAACAGTGAGGAGATTAGATTGGCTGATGAATACATGACCAGATATCATGAATTGAAGTGTACCGTTGAAAGTAATTTACTGAAACACTCTTTCGATGAAACTGACAGCATAACGTCTAACTGTTCTCACTCCAAACCTTAGTTGAAGCTACCAAATATCGAATACAAGAAATTTGGAGGTTATGTGAAAGACTGGCTTTCATTTTGGAGTCAATTCAAACGTATACATGATGATATATATCTCACAAAGAAAGATTAATTCCAATATCTTCTTCAAGCAACTATTCCTGAGTCTTGTGCTCGTCAGTTGGTTGAGAGTTACCCACCTAGCAGAGATAATTATTCTAAGGCCTTGAAGGCAGATTTCGAAGAAAAGATCTCTTAGTGGAGGTGTACGTATGAGAACTGCTAAAATTGGTTATTAATGGCATTAAGAATAAAACGAAACTCACTTTCCTATATGATAAATTAGAATCACAGCTGAGATCGTTGGAAACTTTAGATGTTAAATCAGATACATGTGCAGCTATGTTGTATCCACTCGTAGAATCCTGCCTTCCTGAAGATCTTATCAGAGTTTGGCAAAGAAGTAGTGGCTATGATGTCAATTCGACTTTGAAAGCTCGATTGGATAACCTAATGACCTTCCTCAGGAAAGAAGTACAAAATGAGGAGCGAGTATCGTTGGCAGTCTCTGGTTTTGATATAAGTGTAAGAATGGAAAAACACCTCGACTCTACTTCGAAATCTATGATTCCTACTGCTTCAGGATTATTGAACAGCAGAGACCAAAAGAAATGTAAATTTTGTAATGACAGACATAAAACTGAAGACTGTTCGGAAGTGAAGAAGTGGACTTTATCAGAGCGAAAGAAGAGATTGATTGATCGCGGTTGCTGCTATTTATATCTCAAATTTGGACATATTGCAAAGAAATTCCCGAGTCAATTCTATATGCTCGATTTGCAGTGGCAAACATGTTGATATTATGTGTTCTGAAACTGAAGTACTTATACCACAGCCTAAAGAAACAAATGTTGAAAATGTTTTGTCAAATAATACTCACTCCGGAGTATTCTTACAAACATCAAATGTGAAACTCAATGGATCCAATCACAAATCACATAGATCATATATAACTCAATCTGCTGATGGTGAGATGCTATATGAAGCTGTTGGACGTGAAGAAATAGTGCATGCTTTGTTTGGTGGTGTAAATACAAAAGCCGTCAACCACTTCTGTTACCGAGTTCGAGTGAGCAATCTCAATGAGGAATATGCTTGTAACTTTGAGGCTTTAGATCAGGCGATAATCTGTAATAATGTTACCTCCGTTAGACAAGGCTTTTGGATGGAGGAACTTCAGTCATTGGGAATCGAAATTACAAATTTAAAAGAAGGTCCCATCGATATTCTCATTGGTGCCGATATTGCTGGGAAGTTATTCACCGGAAAAAAGCATGAATTGAAATGTGGTTTAGTTGCCATGCAAACATTGCTAGGTTGGACAGTTATGGTAAAAATGAACTCTACCACTAAAAGTAAAGCAAGTACTTCGACATTTATTGTTACGTCCTTGTTGAACAGAAATTCTGCTATCGACGATTTATGGAACCTCGATATTCTTGGAATTTCTGATCCTATTCAGAAAAAATCTAACGATGAAATTCAAGAATCTATAATAAAATATTTTCTAGATACTATCATCAGAAAAGAAGATGGGAGGTATGAAGTACATCTGCCTTGGGTGGAAGGGCATCCACCTCTACCAGATAATTTCGGATTGGCACGAAAGAGACTTGACAATCTCACTCGAAAGTTGAAGGCAGACGGTAATTATGAGAAATACGATGTAGTATATCAGGATTGGTTGGATGAAGGAATTATAGAAGAAATTCCATTATCAGAATTACGAAATTCATGCCTTTATTTACCACATCGTCCTGTAATAAAGGAAAATAGCCCTGCTACGAAGATTAGACCGGTATTTGATGCTTCAGCTAAAGAAAAAGGCCATCCGGCACTGAATCAGTATCTAGAAAAAGAAATCAATCTCATTGAAATGATACCCTCAATTTTACTAAGATTCAGATTGGGAAAAATAGGATTGATTTCCGATATTCGAAAGGCTTTTCTTCAAATTGGCTTAACTTCTACGGATAGAGACTTTCTGCGCTTTCTGTGGTTTGATGAAAATGGTGAATTTAAACCATTTCGACATGCTCGTGTTGTTTTTGAACTTACCTGCAGTCCATTTTTGCTCGGTGCGGTAATAGAGTACCACTTGAAAACATTCTTAGAGTCAAATACTAACTCACCATACTAGAAATCTACTATTTTCAAATTGCTGCAGAGTTTTTATGTTGATAACTGCGTGACTAGCTTAGATAGCGAAGAAGAAATGAAAATCTTCATTGATGAGTCCACACTTCTTTTCGAGGATGCCAAATTTGAGCTACGAGGGTGGGAGCACACAGTTCTTGATAACACTGAATTAGCAACTGAGTTGTCCCCAATTTGGGTCTCAATTGGAATAGAAATTTGGACACTCTGGAGTTGAATTCTGATTGGTGTGAAGATATCAACATAGATTTGATATCCAAGAGAGTTATTTTATCCTTTGCTCAAAGACTATTCGATCCTATTGGATTTTCTTGTCCAGTATCATTATGTCCCAAATTACTTTTGCAGAAAACTTGGA
>WOGR01009018.1:0-11546 GCA_015342045.1 Leptinotarsa lineolata | reverse complement strand
ATAATTAGGTCTCTTTTCATATAATGCTTGAGTGCGCTGTGAAAAATCCAATGAAAATCTTTTTATATTTCACATATTATCTGCATTTTTCCCGTTAAACTGCAAAACTTGTGCATTTCAGTCGTTATTATAAAAAGTTTTCCTGAGTATGATATAGCATTTGCGATCAACAAGTTGTTGGTTCTGAATACGACCCTGGCCAATTCTTGGGCTTTTCAATATCACGTGCGTAGGGCATGTCAATAATTACATCCACTCTATCTTGGATTTGAATTTACTTCAGTTTTTTCGATTTTTATCTATTCTATGGGGGGAATTGCCCCCTTTGCCCCATGTATACGGCCCTGCCAAAGAAATATAAAATTACAAAAAGTGAGTAACATATCAATGTGAATCTCGTTTCTATTGGACTACCAGAGTAATATTTTGTTCATTTTTGAACATGTTTACAGCAAAATGGCAGATTTCAAATAAGAGCTTCTACATAAATCACTGGATTAAAAAATTGAAATTCGGCCCTACCTCAACTGCATGAAACTTCTTCACCACAACACTTGATACTACGGAACCTTAAAGAACAATTAATTTGGAATATTTTGGATATTTGAATCGATGTGGAATATTATGGATGTATATATTAGAGAAACCACAAATTAAAAAGTGGCTAGTAATTCATATAAATCTAATTTTATGAGTTGTGAGGGCATTTATTGTGGAAAATTTTATAACGAACAAAAAAGTGTAAATAATTTCATAGGGAACAAAAAAGTTACTAGTTTTAGATATTGAGAATTTTCTTAAATTTTGACATCACAATAAAACAAAAAGTTTACTCGGATTTGCCGTTACATTCAAGAAATTGTTCTTCACTATGAAAGTGTGAAATTTGATCAGAAAATGGGCCCCTCCAACCCCTAATAATCTTGAAAATAATTATACATTTTCGTGACTTTGAAGAATTTCCTGGCGTTTCCGTAACATTCTTTAAGTGTTCCAAAAAGGTGGCAACCCTGTGACAACCCAAAAAAAAGTAGAATCGACTTATGGCAGGCGAAAAAAATTAAACTGGATGAACTCTTATATTCCCTAAAGAAACAGACAAGCTATATAGATATAACAAATCAATTATGGCAAGTTTTTTCTCAGTTAATTCATAATAAAAATGGATGTACGTACACATTCAAATTACACAAGAAATATATCAGAATAGGTAAAAAAATCCTTAATATGTACATATTTATATACACGAAGTCGAAAGAACACAGTGCGATTTTATTTACAATAGACCGTTACATTTGGGTTTAATAATGTGATATTGATAAAAGGAAAGAATTTGGGGACAGTTTTGAGTTTCATAACAAATTACTGTAAAATCAATTGTCTATCAATCTATTTAATGAAATTAAAGTCTTGAAATAATCAGAATTTCTTTCTTATTCAAATGTTTTTGTAGATTTACTTCAAAGAGATGACTTTTTGAGTCAATTAGTAAAACAATATCAGTTACAAGACCCTTTTTTTCAACACAACTAATTGAGATCTTTCTATTTCAATACAGACTGTACTTCTCTAGATCTTCCAATAGGACACTAAATAATTTAATAGTCTGATGACTTGAGTTTTGGAAATTTTGAAAAATATGCTGTTCTTTCATTGATAAAATTATTGTAAATGAGACTTTTTCCGATATTAGATAAAATATTTGAAAATGTTTTTTTGCTGTCAGTTTTGGTAACCAAGTTGCCATCAGATTATTATAACAGTTATAATTACCTTAGAATAACATATTGGTTGGCAAAACGTGAGTTGAAAATAATTTTAGAGTCGCATCAAATGTAATGGCGAAAGTTCAACAACCAGTTACTAATTGTAACCAAAGCTATTTTCTGGGTTTATTGGCTGTGGTTTTCAAGACCGTGAGACAACAGACAACGTGTTCTGGATGTCCTCAAAGAAGATAAAACAGAATTGGTTTGGGTCTCCAAATTCATTCCATTGGTAGTGGGTGTGGCTTCATCCCGATCGGTTGAATAAAGTGATCCGAGAGCAAGCAAGTGCAGGTAGCCAGATTTTAGTTACGTTAGTTTTCTCTTCCATATGTTTGAATACCGAAGAAATCGTCATTAGGGAACATACCAACAAATCAGAGCTAGGGGAACATGCACTTAGAGAAGGTAGCCACATGATCGTTTGTGAAGAGACCCAAGTCATCGATAGAACTCGAGAGTTACTATCTAAGACTAGAAAGGGAGATGATAAAAATTCAGAATCACAAACAATTTCAACCAGGAAGAGAGTATTAACATAAATAAAACCTGGCTACCTGTATTTTATTGCTCTCGTATTATTTCATTTAATTCAACTAGAAGAAATAAAGGTATACACTCACCACCAATGATTTTAATACGAAGACCAATTGTGTGGTAGTTGCTTCGAAGAGAACCAGAACACTGTCTGTTGCTTCATCACCTCAGTTAATGTCTAGTGCAGTCATAAACGTCAGACCATGGCCAACAAATCAGAAAATAGCTTCGATAAAGATTTCAATTCTAACTTTAAAATGAATTTGCGAGAGTGCTTGGCTCAGAAAAACACTGAACTCTTCAACTTTCAACCCTTAAAACGGGTATACCTGAAAATCCTTCGAAATTTTCTCTAATGTTGGTATCTACTTAATCCAATTTTCAAAGTTGTAAATTTTCTGGTGATTCTCAGTTTAGGAAATACAGCTCAACATTTGATACATTTTATTCATATCACAAAATTTTTATTTGTAATCGGTACCTAATCTGTCCAAAATAAATCCACTTCTGAGAAGAATATTCAGTTTGACTTTGGAACAGGTTGATACTTTGATTTGAAAATGCTTTTGACGAATGGACACTACTATGATCAGCATATTATATACAGTATCACTAAAGTTTTCCTTTCAAGGGCCGACAAGTGATCTTATGACTCACTAGAATATCGAATTATGGCCCTAGTTAAATATCGAGACTTTTCAGGATATATTAATTTCCATGAATTTCCTGAAGATCCACATGTTAAGCGCAAACAACTACTAATCGATTTATTTGAAAACCTCAAATTATGCTAAAGTTTCTTGAATAACCCTGCTGCTCCTTAGATTTCAAATCGAAACCAATTTATTTGTGAATACAGAAATTTACCCAAATAAGTTAAAAAAAATAGCATAGCTCCAAACCACTATGAGGTTTTCCATCATTCGTAAGATCTCTATTAGAATTGTTTAATAAAAAATACATTATTTGAAAACAATGATTTTTCTGCAGTTAATCAAAGTTCTCGTTAAGACATATTTGTGAAACGTCGAAAAAATGAGCCACTTTTCAAAATAACTTGTCAGTTACATAATTCAATTCTAGTTTCAACATTTTTTACACTTTGTCAATAAGATACTCTCCTAGACAATGTTTACTTGGTAAACCTATCCAAGATATGGATTTTCAACAAATTGACAAAGATAATGTCTTGAAAGCCATCCAAACTTTGTGATGATATATTTCAAGTCATGAAATTACTTGTCAGTTATTGAAAAGGTAACGTTAACTTTTAGAGAACTCCGTAAAGTGTTTTCAAATCAAAATTCAACTGGCTTAATGGAAAGTTTCCTCACTTTCTACTCAACAGAATTCGATCTCTGTATAAACCAAGTGAATCATCTATCAACTCAACTATTTAATACAAAACTCGCTTTAATTATTCAACGTGACACCCAATTCAATTATTTATTTAAAGTGACGAAATTTCAACTATCAATAAACAGATTATAACAAAAAATTTCAAATACAACACAATACCTGCGAGAAAAAAAGTCACAATTTCATTCCAAACTTCATCCATAATTCACTGAAACTTTGTAGGCTTACAAGACTGTGGTCGTTTTGACAACGATGCCTTTGAGATCAAAATGAATGTGACAGAAATCATTTTAGACAATTTAGTAAGGATCACATCAATACCCATCCCTTAAACAAAATGTCTCCCGGTGCACTAAATATTCTCGTTTTCTGTGTCTTTGATATTTGTGACTTCCTCTTGTTCATCCGGAGGTACTTTACATCTCTCCTGCAACTTTTCGTATGTCTCTCCATGCAATAAGGCGACGATAACAACAGTCATATTATCACATCCCAAACCAGCCATTTGACAGTCGGGGGCCAGGCAGTGCATCATGAGATTTTCACAGATTTCTTCAGGCTCCAGACCATTGGCGATATTCTCTCTAACATAGGAGACAACTTCCTTGTTGCTCATCACATCCCAAATTCCGTCGCAGGCGAGCACAATGAATTCCCAGTCGGAGGTAATACTGCGTTCTACAACATCTGGAAATGCTGAAAAAAAATCTATAGATAACATTTATGTCAATTTCAAGGAGATAACTCACAATGACAAAAACTTTACAAGTGACCCAAGTCACCATCACTAGTGCCAAATTTTGAGTATCAATATCGGAAGGTAAACAATATTTAATTTCAATTTGGGGAACAGCTAATTTATCATCGATAAATCCTCTCAGGAGACGCAAAATAAAAGACTATTTAAAAAAATTTAAAAAACCCGCTTTAATAGCAACACAAACTAAAAAATAAAAAATAATTCAAAAAAATTAACTTTGTTGTAAAAAAGCGTGAGATGCTTTAAACTATATTTTTATTATGGCTCCAATCTGGCAAACAGCTCCTAACCAAGTATTTATAACAATGGATATTAAGCACCCAACGCTTTTTTACAACAAAATTAATTTTTTCGAAATATTTTTAATTTTTTAGTTTGAAATACGATTTTACCATAACGGAGAAGCCCGGAGAAAAATCAGAAATCTGTATGAAGAATGAAATGAATAGATATCAATAAATATTTTCAAGTATTTTTTTGAGTTTATGGATAATTTCTTCCTACGTTAGAAACTTCCAACCCCTTTCCGATTCTACTCATAACTACCATGACGCTAATTACAGTTTTCAAGCAATTTTTATCTATTCGAGAAGTAAAATATTGCTCCTTAACGTGGTGGCGCTGTTACGAATCATGATTCAATCAAAGTAGACTGATTTCCTATTTTTCAAAATACCCTAAGTGAAAAATCTCTGTTCTTCACATGAAAGGTTTTTTGATTAAATGAATTTCAATTGTTCGACTAAATAAAAATTTTTGACATCTGTGGACGGTTTTCTTCAAACTGACACGTAATGAAATGAAGATGCGCTTATTTTTATACCATTTTTCGTAACACGTTACATTACAAATCATATGGGTTTTTGGAGAAAATATGTAGCAATAAAAGTGAGTTTTTTCATGCGATTAAAATGTTCAAAATGACTGTTTCAACGCATTATAGTTTTGTTAAATTTTCAATGGTTTTCGGTGACGAAAATGAACGTTTTATCGCATAATATTTTTGACATATATTTGGTGCGATTCTTGTGTCAATTCTGCATCATTTTTCATAGCATGTTACAATGCAAATTCATATGGGTTTTTACAATAAATATGAGTTTGAATGCATTTTTCTCGATGTGATTGAAGTGACAAAATTGGCCGTTTTAACGCATTGAATTTTTGAGAAATTTCCAATGGGTTTTTCGTGAAATAAATGAACGCTTTTTCGCATTATATTTTTGAATAAAAATTTCTATAACTGTTATATTCAGTGATAGTGACATTAAAAAGGAAACAGCTCATATATTCATCAACTTTTATATTACATGTGGGTTCAAATGTTCTCTTAACAAGTTTCAATATGATTTCCACAATTAAAATGAGTACACATGCTCAAATTGAATATGTTCGTTTTTCATATGTACACCGATTATGTGCAATTACAATCTGAGGTTGAATACATGTTAACGGATATTAAAGAGTATTTTTTTAAGTTTTTCTAAACTTTTTTTTATTTTCCACTTTTTAGTTTGGTTTGCTGTTTCAAGCCCATTTGTTTTATTATAAAATAAAATATATACGCATGTGCAGACAGTGTGGTTGTCTCACTAGATAATGAGATAAACTTGTGAAATTATTGTATTGTCACCGATTCTTGATAAGTGTACAGAGTTTGAAATAAATATGTCCGTTTAAAGTTAGTCAAAATTGAGTCCAAAGGAGACAATTGCAAACAAACGTATAAGTGAAGCTAATGTAAGCCTGTTAAAAATGTAAAATAAGAAATGAAAATTTTCTATGTTTTTTTACCATTTTTATTTGCAACTGAAGTTACTGCAGTTTCATCCTATGAGGACATTTTCAAACTTACACAGAAACTTTTCAAACCAATACATTTAAATTTGGAAAAATTTGACTCCGCACACAACAAACAGTTGAAATTATTGAAAAAAATGTTTTTATTGTATATCTGTGTTATTTTAGTTTTGTTATGCAACAAATTGAACGAGTCTGTGGTAACATTATCAAATCAATAACTTACCTGTAACAATTTGATCCTCTGGTCCCTTTTCCGAGTTTCTTTTGAATGCAAAATCTCCAAGAGCCCTAGAGAGAGCCAGATTTCCATTGACTCTGTTGCAGTCCACCCAGCCACCAGCAGCTGTGATTCTATCGTACTCACCCTGATTCGAAGGTTTGTGATCTTCAGAAAGGGCTTCGGCCAGCCCTTTTATGCTAACTACGGCTCGTGAGTCACCGACATTAGCACAGTACAATTTGTTATCTTTCACGAGGATCGTGATCGCAGTCGTACCTGAAGCTTCTTGTTTCAGACTATCTTCATCGTGCATGTGAGAATCTATCTCGAGAAATGCTTTCTTCATTGCTTGGGGGATGTCCCCATCCTTGTATTCTTTCCGATTAATAATATATTTGTGTAAATGTTTACCTATAAAAAATTTAAAAAATATTTCTTAACCAGCACACAATGAACAAAGCGACATTTTGCACATTGTTAGGAAATATTGATTTGGAATAAAATTTACATATGACCTAAATAAACATATATGTTACAAACAGTATTAACTTATCATATAACACACAAAAAATACTTTATTTGAATACAATATAACTCATAAAAATCCTGATGAGATGTGATAAACAACATGTGAGGATTATAATAATAATACTATGAAAATAATTATCTGGGATTGAAATAGAGATAAATACCACTAAATGAACAATGAAGATATGAAACTTACAATTATATGGGAAAGGAGACATTTGAAGACCCCAGACCAAAGAAGCGTAATGTCAGACAAGAGATACCAATGAGAAATTGTCAAAATGCAATGTCATCTTTATTAAACTTGTGCCCCTGTCAAAAGCTGATTCGCTAATGTTCAATTGGTCTTCTTATTCAAAAAACTACTTCAATGCTCTTATTATTGACTCAATTCTTTATAAAAAATTGCAAGAACGAGCTCTGAACCAGGTCTATCCAGTTTCAAAGAATGATAGTAAACATTATGTGACTAACTTTGGTGATCCTACTAATAACATGGGTCGTTTTTTTTTAATTGGACGTAGCCTACAGAACAAATGATAATTTGAGTAAATCCATTAAAAATAAAGATAAACTCCAGTGTCGGATAAAGGGGGAGCGTATAGGTTGACTTGTGGTTCTTGTCCTAAATTTTATATTGGCCAAACCGGAAGAACTTTTTCCAAATGAATAAAATAAAAGAGCACATAAGTAATTTTTTCATTGAGAAGACTCACTAAACATTCAAAAACTACCTTTTGACAGAGGAGCATGAGTTCCATCATGACTATGACATATTGCATTTGGAATAGGAAGGTTCAAAACTCAACCTTTTGGGGATTGCTTAGAAATCAATAGATTCAAGAATTTGGGATTATTGCTCAATTACCATAAAGATTTGTATTGTTCCCCTTTATTGAATTTAGTTTGCTATGATGTAATTAGGATATATCTTAAAAAAAGGTAAAATGAGGTCTCAGGTGAAATTTGTATTTATAATTATGTTTATCAGAACAAAATCTGGGTTTTTAAGTAATTGATAAAATCCAAAGTATAACAGCTATACCTTTGTTTATTTAGTCCCCTTTTTACATTGTTTCCCGAGAAATTTAACTTTCTAGCACTATCCAGATCAAAACTATGAGGGTTGGAAAATACAACAAATGAGAAAACAGGTGGTACTGTGCTGGTCTTGACAAAGGCATGTATTTTGGTGTAAGTTTTTGTGAGTTACTATAATACTTTGTTTATTGTAAATTGTAAAATCACTTTACAAATAGGATGATTCCATAGTGTGAATAAATATATATTAGAAGCAACTGAATTTGTGTATATATAAATATGTGTATCGTAAGGTTACTGTGATGAGTAATGTTTCAAATAAAAATATAAAGTGCCTCATTAGTTGATACTCTACAACTTGGTCTCTTAGTTTTATATTCGAACTCAAATTCTCTCAAGTGTTTTGAAAGTTGAAGATTCAAGTTGCTTTACCTGCATACTCTGCTACCTTAGACCCACCATGCCCATCATATACTGCAAAAAAGGCAGTGTTTGGATCATCAGGTAACGACAGTATATGTGTATGAGAATCTTCCATGTTTATTCTCCATCCTTGCATACAACTAGATCCCACCTGAAAGATAGAATTTTGGCAGCAGGAAGTATCTTTCGCTGTAACTGGCTCTGACAAAGTTTGACCCATTGTTCTGAAAAATAATCATGAAAACAAATATTAATCGTCTTCGTCAGTCATACTCTAAAATGGTGTGGAAATTCTCTGGCATATTATATATTTATTTTATCATGACAAAACACTTCAAAAGTGTTTGTTACAACTGACTGGCTCTATCTTGAAACCTACCTAAAAATGAATTCTAGGGTATTTTAACGCTGAACAACATCGTCACTCGACAATTTGAATTTCATATCATATTCAATCTATATGTCCTAATTTTAAGTATTAAAATTTTAGAAAATAATAGAAAATGTCTCACAGGATGCAACGTTTAGGTTATTTTTAGGGAATTCACAATAGCCAACCTTGTGAAAAAAATATAGCCAAACCATAATTTTGACATCCATTTATAAGCTGGTAAATTGCAGTTTTTCAGTAATTTCCTGGAAAATGTTACCATTTTATAAATAGAAATGAACAATTGAAACTGATAATGACTTGAAAATCTATTCTTCGATCGACAATTTCACATCAACATGATGTTCGACAACTGACGCATTCGAAATTTGAAACTCTAGTGGTTTTGTCGATAGCCGTTAAATTGGCAGTAATGCAAGATGGCGACTGAGAAACCCGGGAGCTTTCAATCAGGTAAAATTTTATAGTATTTTTTCGACAATTTGTCTGTTTACTCAGCTATTTTTCAACTATATTCGACCTCTGAAGTATAAAGTATTATCCCGTACCAGAGATTTGTTCGGAATTCACCAAATTTTTCAATAAACGCTTAATGATGAGTTTGCCTATTGCTGTCAAAAGTCCATCGATTCACAATCCAGTTCCAGAAATTCCAGAAGGAGAACAAGAAGGCTTGGAAGATTTAGGACCTAGTTTATTGAGTATGGAAAATCTAGACCGAACTTCACCAGAATTATGGCCAGAGAAAAGTGAGTTTGCTGTGGTAAAAGTAGATGATAATAATTAACGAGAAAATAACTAGTTCCAGGTGTAGCGGAGTTTATCAATAGTTTTCAATCCACACCACAAAGTACAACAAAGCTGCCATATTCCAGAGAATTGACACACGAGGATGAAAATTATTTACACCGTAAGTGACAAACAATCTACTATGTTTGTAGTAATATTTTCGAACGTTCACATAACCTATTTCAATTATAATTGAGGGTTAATAATACTCAACAAAGTAAGCAGTGACAAAAATATCTTGGTCAATACTTTGTGAACATGTGTAATAAAAGTACATCACTTATTGTGATGTACCTGCATTCAGCTGGATTTATAGATTTTAGTAATTCAATGTTAACATCAGGCACAGTAATTAAACTGATACTGAAAAATAAACAAATATGGATTCTAAAAGCAGTGATTGTAAAACTAAGTAAATTAGCATTACAGTCAAAAACTTGACAAAATTTGTAACCGTTCATTTGAATACATATTACAGATTCTGTGCTTTACACAACACAAAGTGAGTGAGCATACTTGAAGACTGGCTGTAAATCTGTGCTCTGAATGGTTGTCCATGTGAAATAGTTTCACAAGAAATGAAACATAACTATCTTTCAAATAATGGCATTTATAAATGAACACATGAAAATCTGATACTTGATGTAGGCATTATGTCTGTGTTGAATAATCTATAATTTCGGCTTCATTGTCTCATAATGAAGAGACGTTTGATATGGAGAATATGAAGTGGGCTAAAAACTATGTTAGTACTATGACACTTTAATTCCTCAATGACTATATTCATGTAGACAGCTTCAATCTATGTGAAAAGTGGATTGAATAAAGTGATAAGCTTTTTTTAATGAGATAAACAATTCAGTTATCAAAATAATAGGAGATATCGAATCAAAAAATCATTCAAATTGATTTGACATTCTCAATCATATAACTCAAACATAGAAATATAGCTGTTTTATTTTCGATACTGATCACTAGAAAGTTCATCAATATTGTTCTTTTTTCTAGATTCAAACTGATATAAATTTAATTATATCTGAACAATCTCATGCATTCTAAATGGGAGGGATTGAAAAACCACCTATGAAACTGAAAATGAATTGTTTTTAGATTACAGTCAACTCACGTGTGAACGGTAAATGTTTGAATTTTTGCAGGTTTGTCATGTTTTTTAAGATGTAGACGAAAGAAAGAATGTTTTCTTTTCTTCTCTTCTTTCTTTTCTTGATTTGGTTTATCGTCTTTCTTGTCTTGATTTGGTTTCTCGGCTAAGAGCAAATGAACTGGTGGTTGGAGATAAAAATAGAAAGACATTGCTATTTGATTCTGCACTTACAATGATGCGTGAAACGGAAAACACTTGAGACTATAGCTTTATGTGAATAGCTTCTGAGTCACTTGATTGAAAATATCTGTTTTTAGACAAAACCTAAATGTTGAAATAATATCTGAACTCAGTGAGATAAATAGATAAGATAACATTAGATACTCTACAGTAGAATGAACAATCTATACTCATAAATGCAAAAGTCACTCATTCATCTCTGTTTCTCCGTTTTGGTATGTCCTAGGAAGCTAAGATTTAGTATATAGGTGCTTCTTAGGTGTAAGATGCACACTAAGAAAGGATTTTCAAATGTTCCAACTGGGGCGCTCCTCCGTGGGAGTAAAAGGGGCGCGTTTACATATTAAATTTACCTTTTCATTACTGTTTCTCCGAACCACTATATTTTCGAAGGCTGAAATGTTGTATGTAGGTTCGTTTCATGTTGTAGATATCTAATAAGAAAGTATTTTTGAATATTCCAACCAAACCAAAAAATTGATGAAAACTTTATTGGAATCGATAGAACGATCAATATAATTTAATGTTTGAAGATGATTTCATGCAAATGTTGTCCGCGGCTCCGCTTTAGATGGCCCATGCGC
>WOGR01009017.1:0-11547 GCA_015342045.1 Leptinotarsa lineolata | reverse complement strand
CACCTCGAACTTCGCTGTTTAAAAACTCTTTCATTTGGAGAACTGCGTTCATGTGGAATAAACTTCCGTAGAACGTTTTTCCCAATGGATTTAATCTCCAGCGATTCAAATCTAATGTGAATCACTACTTTCGCACAAGCACTGCTTTTAGAGCGCCTCAAGGTTTATCCTGTAGTGCTTGTGTTTTTTCCTTAAAAAAACATACGCCCGAAACAAAAGTACTGACCAAACAGTGGACTACGAATGGTGAACCGGTTCCAAAAAAAAACAAAAACTGTTTTTTCGGCAGAGAAAGTGATGGCGACTGTCTTTTGGGATAGTCATGGAATTATTTTAATCGATTATCTTCCAAGAGAAAGAAACCCTTACAGGAGCATGTTACGCATCATTACTTGACAAGCTGTCGGTAAAACTTGCGTATTAGCAGCCTCATCTGCTAAAAAAGTCCTGTATCACCAAGACATCACACTGTCTCACACCTCAGCGGTTGCCATGGCGAAAATCCACGAATTACGATTTGAACTGCTTGACCATCCGCCTCACTCACCAGATTTATCCCCAAGCGACTTTTTTTGTTCCCTCATCTAAAAATTGCGCTCGGAGGACAGAGATTCTCATCAAGTGAAAATTATTTTGCAGAGAAAAACGCCGAGTACTATTTGGACGGGTTACAGAGATGGGAGCACTGCTGAGAGAAGTGTGTAGAGTTAAGGGGAGACTATGTTGAAAAAAAAGAATCTCTCTTGTATGTTTGTTACGTCGAAAACTTTTCAGATCACCCTCGTATCATATTTTCTTGTTTGGCTGAAAGATTGTTTCACCTACCGTGTGTAAATTAACGCAGCATGAACTATAAATTTATCGCGGTATGAGCATAATGTATAACTTCAATGTAAATGAAATCTGACATTTTGTTATTAAAAACATGAATGTAGAACAAGAATTAAAATATCAATGTTTTTCAGAAGATGAACAGGGTAAGTGAGTTGTGAGCGTGATCTATTACTATTAGATTAGGTTCTTCAACTCATTTTCATGAATCATTCATTAACCAAGATATAAAGTCTGTTTTTTGTGCATGGGTTTTTCGTTAACACAATTTTAACTGCATGTTTATGTGATAACATTTTTTTATTATTTTGCATTTATATCATATGTTCATGTCACTATTATCATTCTTGACAACTGATTGATCAGATATTATTGTCTATTTTTTGGAATGGACATTCTTCAGATTCTAGAGGACACGTTTAAGGCTTCAACCTTGCATCTACAGCTAGATATATGAAATTTTTATTTATTATGTAATGTGTTGAGTTTCATAATCATATCCACTCTTGATCTAATCATGAAAATGAACGAAGCCATCTCTAGCAACAGTTCGCGTTTATTTTCAATATCGCTCATTAGCATCAAAACTGAAGACATAGGCTACCACACCAACGCTCTGCGTTCAATTCTCCAACAGAAACTTTTTTTATGACGTCACGACTGTCTCGGCATCACAAAGGTGTGGCGAGCTTGGATGACATGCGTTACAAGAAGTGACAGGTCGAAAAAAGTGCACCACTTGAGTGCTGTATATGCCATAAAATACCATCTGTATGTAACGTATGCAGGGTACAATAGACTGCTGATTGACACTGGAAATCACAGCATTCTGGTAATGACCTCTTACTTTATGCCTCCAACTGTCAACTACGAAATGCCTTTTAGCGAGTAGAGAGGAATGGATCCTTCAGGGGAAAAAATATTAAGAGCATATATGTAGTTGTTGGTCACAGATGGATGAAAAATACCTTTAGGTTCTGGTGCAGGTGCTCAGTTGCAGACCCAGGACAAAGATATCAACCTGCCTAGGGACCGTTGCGACTGTATTGCAAGCGGAAATCTATGCTATTGAATTGTGTGCGGAGAGATTGGTAGAATCCAACCTAATACACATCATAGAAATATTCTCGGACAGTCAAGCGGCGTTGGAAGATCTTGGCTCCTACCGAGCAACCTCTAAATTGGTAGCAAATAGCCAAAAATGACTCCTCTTAATAGGAAGGCTTAACAAATTGTCTCTGATTTGGATTTCTGGCCATACTGGCATGAAAGGCAATGTGGCTGCTGACTCCCTTGCAAAGGAGGATGTTGCAAGCAGTTTTATCAGATCAGAACCTGTCATTGACATCGCTTTAGGCTTTGCCAAACAAACATTGAACATCTGGATGGCAAGAAGATATTCATCTCTGTATCTGTAGAGTAGGGAGGGTGAGTATAGGCCCACACCATTAAGGCCACATGTGACCCATTGTACATCCTCCAGAGGAGTTGTCCTCCTAGGACATCGTCCATTCTGTCCTGTCTAGGAAGGTGGACAGGTCACTAGGAGACATCTTCGAACACACACTCTATTATTGACGATAACTCTGGACACTCGCATATGGCAAGAAGATTCATGAACTTCCACCAAAATCTCCCAGGATTGACTCACTCCAAGGCGTTCATTCACCTTTTGCAGCTTGAAATCAAACAGTTGTTGGACTACAGTAGGGATGAACTACGGTGTCTAACAGGCCGTCTCACAGGTCACTTCGGACTGTCGGAAGACAGTGTGTGTCGCCTCTGTTTGGAAAATGATGAAACAGCAGAGCACATACTTTGTGCCTGCCCCGCTGCGGACCGAATTGGGTTTTCAGAGTTTGGCAGAGCCGCACCCCTACCATCTGATCTGAAAGATCACTCACCATATAAACGGATCAGCTTCGTTGAGAAGCTTGGTTTATTTGGTCGAGTTTCGATAGGTGTGAGCCACAGTTAACCCTTGCGGGTTGCGGTGGAAGGTCGAATATACCCACTCACTTTTGACCTAACCTAACCTACTCCAGCTATTTCTCTTTGAATCACCAACCACTCAGATATAAAAATAATACTCTCAGAATGTATATTCGAACGAATTCTTGCTCGATCAGTCGACTTCGAACCAACTCTATGAATGGACTGATCAAAAGCTGGACCTGGACGGCAGTATTGATAAACTGTCTGTGTCATTTATTTCTGAGGGCCTCACACGAAGAAATCGCGATTTGCGTGTATGTCGTTTATAGCTCTGGCTCATATGACTACAGGATATTACAAACGGTTGTTATTATCGACGGTGCAATAATCGAGATTGACACACACAAATAGTTCCAGTTGTCCATCTTGGAGATTTTTATAAATCGGTATTTAGAGGGTCGTGCAACAGAGTATTCTCAATAGACCTCTTTCAGATGAGTTCAAAATATTCAAGTATTCAAAATGGCACTTACTAACTAATCACTAATCAACTTTATTTTAACGGGTGATTTAGGATTTGATTTTCGAAGAAACACAAAAAATTTGAAATAAGTTATGAAACCTTTATTGGCATTGATAGAACGATCATTATAACTTAATGTTTGAAAACGATTTCATGCAAATGTTGTAGCGGTTCCGCTGTAGATGGCCCATGCGCAAGGTCCAATTTTGGCACACTCTAACATATCGACCGGTATTTCACGTATAAATTCAAGATTGACTTCCAGAGCGTCAGTCGTTGCTGGTTTATCCCTGTAGACATGAACTTTAACATGACCCCACAAGAAATAATCCAAAGGTGTTGAATCACACGATCTAGGCGGCCTAATTGGGCCATTGTTTCGCGTGCCGTGTAGCATGTGGCACCGTCTTGTTGAAACCACATGTCAGGAATGTCCAATTCTTCCATTTTGGGCAACAAAAAGTCGTCAATCATCACACAGTAGCGCTTGCCATTCACAGTAACGTTCCGGCCATCGTCGTCTTTGAAGAAGTACGGCCCGATGATGCCACCGAACCATAATCCACACCAAGCAGTGACTTTTTCGGGATGCATCGGTAGCTCTTGTAATGCTTGTGACTGGTCTTCAATCCAGATGCGGCAATTTTGCTTGTTAATGTATCCATTCAACCAGAAATGAGCCTCGTCGCTGGACACAATTTTTGCCTCTTTTTAGAATGTCCTTGAAACCTCTCAGCGATTCGGTTTTCATCTTCAATCGTCGCAAAACGCCGTCATTTTGCGGATCTTATCAATCTTTGGAACAGAAAAAAGTCGCAGGGGCCCAAATCTGGTGAATACGATGGCTGAGGTATGATACCAGGGTTGTTTGCGGCCAAAAAATTACGGGTGAGCAGGTGCAGAAGCCATGAATTGATTTTTTTTCATATTGCTGCTCGCATGCGGCGCGTAACAAATTGCCAAAAACGACTCTCCTCAATAGGAAGACTCAACAAATTGTCTCTGGTCTAGATTCCTAGCCACACTGGCCTGGAAAGCAACGAGACTGCTGACTCCCTTGTAACGGAGGGTGCTGCAAGTAGCTTTGTCGGACCAGGACCTGTCAGTGGCATTGCTTTAGACTTTGCCAAACAAACATTGAACACCTGGATGGCAAGAAGATTCAAAGACTCCTGAAAAAATCTTCCAGGATTGGCTCACTCCAAGGCGTTCATTCATCCTTCGAAGTTTGAAACCAAAAAGTTGTTGGACTTTAGTAGGGATGAACTACGATGTCTAACAGGCCTCCTTACAGGTCATTGTCGTCTGAATCATCATATGCAGAGACTTGGACTGTCAGAAGACAGTGTGTGTCACCCTGTTTGGAATATGATGAAACAGAAGAGCACATACTTTGTGCCTGCCCCGCCGTGGACCGAATCAGGTTTTCAGAGTTTTGTAGAACAACACGTTTGCCATCTGACCTGAAAGGTCACTCACCATACAAACTAATCGGCTTCGTCAAGAAGCTGGGTTAATTTGGTCGAGTTTGAATAGATGTGAGCCACAATAAACCCTTGTGGGTTGCGGTGGAGAGTCGAATAGAACCACTCACCACTGACCTTACATAACCTAATCCTTCCGCTACATGGTGTTTCTAGCCTCATTTGTAGTTTTATGGATATTATAGATATTAATAAAATTATTGTATTTATTTAAATGTTGCTGCCTGCTATTAGTACTACCAAATTTGATGAATTGGAACCTCAGGCTAAACATTGTCTCTCGATGCCTGTTTGGCTAATCAGGTTAGCATCATGAGTAGATGATAAAGACGAATTTTCGTCTGAGTTAGGTTTATCCATGATGATAATTATGCAATCTTCACATATGAAATGTTCATTCTAGACGCGTTTCATCAGTAGTAATTACTATTGATGAAGATATACGGTGTCAGCGGAACGCGTTTAGAATAAAAACTTTATTTGTGAAAATTGCGTAATCATTATCAGATGAGGTTTTCCAACTGAATTCCTAGTATTACGTTCGTTTGTGATGAAATATTATCACTGATTCATATGTTACTAGCTACCTGTATTTATTTGCTTTCTATTTTCAATTATTACACAAGAGCGTGAACAACGCACCGATTGGAATGAAACCTTCAGCTCTGTTATTGGATCCCATTCCATATTTTTCCATTTCTCAACTTTCAAAGATGTCTAAAAGTCTGTTACCATATTTCGAGTATTTTCGTACATATGAAAGAACCATAAACTTCGAGTAAGCATCTGTCTGAATAGTCGAAGATTTACGAAGACACGTTCTGAATTTTTGTTTTCCTAATAGCTTATTGACTAATTTTGAGGGATACCTGTTACTTTCGTCTATTTTCTTGATATTTTTTTCTCGATTCTTACCTTTCGTTGCTAAAGGGAAACATCATCTCGTGACCAGTCTATGAACAAGAAAATGTAGCCCTGCCATTTTTAGTTGTGGAAAATAGTTGGAGCTATCAGAAATATATCTGAAAGTGCTAATAATCTTTCCATACCTGATGACAACGAAATTATTGTACACGGTGCCATTCATTTGTTTCTGAGAAGGGAAGTTTGGAATCAGGAAAAAAGAAATAGTTCATTTGAACTACTATTTTCAATTATAAAGCAATTGAAAACCTTTTTCGGTTTATTAAACACCATAGTTTCAACATTGAAATATCAATAAATCTTACATAAATTCGTTGTAAGATTATATGGAAAGAGTTTTGAGTATCACTCGCTTCATCATCCGCAGTAGGTTTGTAGTTCATTTATTGAGCAAGGCCGGTCACAACATTCTTCTATTATTCCTCTTCTTGATTTGACTGGAACCATAGACTCGGCGAGATCTCGGGAAATGAAGGGGAATTTTGATTCTTCAGAATCTAAATCGTTATCCAACTTGTTATCGAAATCAAGCCAGTCTGTAAAATGAGAAATATTTTCACCAGTCAAATAATATCAGTATAGTTCATCACGCATTTTGTCATAATTCATTCATTCATAAGTCAAATGATATGAATATACCTAGTCCATTACTCAGTCTGTGATTTGCGGCATTGGGAAAACCTAGTGAAAGAAAAAATTGAAGAGATATGTGTGGGATGAAATTTCCCTCATTGCTGAATTATTTTTACAGGTGTGTATACCTACTTTGGAACATCCAAATTTCGATCTCTGAAAGCTAGTCCCAAACCGTCATGAAGCTAATAAAAAATTCTAAAAGTATACTGGAACTTAATGAAAACACTTTTCTCATACACCAGAATCACAAAACAGTTTTTTGATGTGCCTTTCGATTACCAAGTTAGCAGGCGATTAGTAAAACATTTTTATTCATCTCCTGATGATGCTAACTTGGTTTTAGAAACACGTATTAAGATGCAGTGTTCCAGTTCCTAAACCTGCGAGAGGTATCCTTAGATTCATTTCACATCAAAATTCGAGTTCTACTTATCAAGAATTTGGGAGAAAAACACTCATCAATACTGGGTTTATCTGTCACTTACTATAGGGAAACCTTGAAATTCAAAAACATACCCTCAACTCATATGAACTTCATGAAAGTAGATGTGATTGCCTACAACCGGTCAGAAAAACTCTGTCTGGTGTTGAAACAAGAAAGCTTTGTTTTGATCTCTTGTTTGCAGTGAAAGCTGCAGGGAGATACAGAGAGTGATTGTTAATCTGGCCATCGACATCAAAGTTAGAATAGAAAGTTGATGAAACCCTTGAACTCTTGGAAAAGCCAAAATGAAAGGTGAAATTCCTTTCAGTTCCTCAAACTGGTCACATTTCCCTACAAAGTATATTCATAATTTTTGTCTCAATGCAAGACAGTGACACTCGGAATATGATAGTATACTGTTTTTCATTCAGTTTCATTATTCCAACTCACTCAATGCAAATGTAGCGAACGAATTTTTCACAAAAAAAAATATGATTTGTGTTAAAATTTGATCTAAAGAAATTATCAATTACATTTTTATTTGAAGTTGAAATTGAATTTATATCAGAATATCAAATCGAATATGAAATTTCAAAATCTCTATACTCGTTAAAACGATTTATCCAGATATTGCGCGTAGAAAATGAAAAAATTGACGTTTTTCAGTGAATTGAAACTTTAATAGACCAAGTAACGTAATTGATATGTTGTTCGTTGGCCAAATTGTTGGGAAAATATTTTTGCCATTCATTTCTTCACTTCTATATAAAAAATTGAGAAAAACTTCCAGAGAAAAGAAGAAAATAAAAAAGTCCAAAACGAAATATTTTCAAAAATGTGTAGCTCATGTATGGAAGTTATTTTCATATAGGAACTGGGAGAAAAATTCCTTACAAAACAACTACTTTCACATGAACTTTGAGTTACACGAAAGGAAAAAATACCTTTGAAAAAACGTCTTTCATATAAAAATTGAATTATACAAAAATCAATCCTATTCAGTTTGTGCTCAAAACATTATTTATGGAATCGAATCAGACTTCATTCATAGGTATGCTAAACCACGAAAGAGTAACGCTATGTAATTTCATTTTCATGAAAAACTATCATCCACAATGGTGGATATCCAAAGTTTCGTAAAGAGACATTTGCCCTATTGCCTCTTCAGCACCTATCTGGATAATATTACAAGTTGAAGAACTCTTTTCATTCAGAACATTGCGGACTTCATGTCACGGATGACTTGAATCTACTTATATCATCGATAACAGTATCTACGTAATGACATTCATTCGCTTATTTGATTTAATCCAAGCCATAGGATTCTGGTTGAAATTGAGAGGGGTATATATTTACGAGATATAAAGTTATTAGGAAAAAACTTTTTGGCTTTCACTTTTTCATATACCGGGTGATTCTCTAAGGTGGCTAACCCCTGTAACTTTTTCATTATTGGAGATAGAAAAACGAAATTTAGGCATTGTGTATTACAGTTCAATTTAAATTTTTTGACATATTGACTTGCTTTGCCGTATTTCCGGTTTGACTGCAAATGACCCCAACTTTCGATTTTTGAATGGGACATCCTATATATTTTTACTTATTCCGATCGAAAATAACATTCTGAATCCAACAATATTTCACTTATCAATATTTGACAAATAAAATCATTTCTATTCCAATTTTTATTTTTTGATCTAGAATGCCATGGATCGTGTAAATAGCTTCATTCTTGAAGTAACATGGGAAAACTACGACTCTGACGCTTATGACTTCACAGTCTTTCAAAGAATTATTTCACAGTCGCAAATATGAATTTTTCCAGTTAACTTGATTTTTTCGAATGAAAAGGGGGTGGCTCGTCGAAAGATCATTTTCGTACGAATAATTTGATGCCACACACTTTCACTTTATTTCCTCTATTTTTCTGAATAATTGCCAGAAAGCCGCGAATTAGTCCATTAAGGTTATACATTTCCAAAATAGCCTTTTCCTTGATCACACATAGGATATTATAAAGTGGATACCTATTGATTGACTGACACACTTATATTAACGTACATCCGAAGTTACTGAACCTAAAATCTTGAAACATGAAGATAGGTTCTTTGTATAGCGTAAATGAGCATCAAAAAAGGGAATCAGGAATTTCTACCCCCAACGAAGAATATTAGGGATTCAAAGACTTTATTGAATTTCATCAGTTTTGAAGATGAAAACTTGAAGTTTTGGATTTATAAAAAATATTGTAACTATTTGTTCAAAATGGTATGCCATAAAGCCTAATGTGCAAACTAAATTCTACACGGGCGAAGCCGCGAACAACAGCTAGTAATTTATAATTTCACTTTGAAAATACAGTTACAAAAAATATATGCTAACTGCACTAAGTAATGAATAGCTTCGTGAATCGAATTATGTTACCTGTAAAGAAATTTCGCAAAACTAACACAACCGTCAACGACGTCTGCCCTCACGTGTCTGCCCGTATTCGGGTCGCGTTCTCGGCGATGGCGCTTCATTGCTTAGACCGTTCGTCTACCCCGGCGCATCGCCCCCTGTCATCTTACGCGATGCGTAATGGCTTACTGCGTTACGTCAAGTTGATAGATATATGCTATCGCGGACTTTTATTCAAAACAATTTGAGATAAACAATCTTCCGGTACATTATCTTCATGTAACTCCAACGGTACAGGCAGCGCACGTCAAGATAGCTCTCAGGGAACAAGAATTTTTGCTACTTACTTAATATTATCGTTATATTATCACCAAAATCACACAAAACCGTAGTAAATTGTAGCCTATATGTTATTCTGATGTATAAGCTGTATGTATGTAAAGTTTCATCTAAATCCATTCAGTCGTTTAGGCGTGAAAGAGCAACAAACATACATACATACATTTATCTATCCTCACAAACTTTCACATTTATAATACTCCTTTTCCGGTGAAACACTGTTTTCATCATTTAAAGAATCCACAGAAAGTCATACAACATTTTTCATTTAATCTTACACCGGAGATGAACCCTTGCTATAAGGACTATCTACTTCTGGTTGGATCAAAGTAAAATTTATTTACCGTTTCTTTCCATATTGGCAAGTAACATTCCTGTTACAGCAGTTTTGGCTTGGGCAACTTCATTCACCAGTTCTCCTGCTGATATCCTCTGTTTGAATAGAGGCTGCACCAATGGAGATTCTAATATAGGATCTATGGGTTCTAGAGGACTCATCAAATGACATAAGATGCATAGTTTGGGGTCAGGTATCTGAAAGTATCGGAAAATTAATTTATTCTAGTATTTGATTGGTATAACTTTCTCACCTCCATAACTTGTAGATTTCCATTTTTCTCCAAGGAATTACCAGTGATAGGTCTCTAAAATATATCAGGGTTATCTTTATTCATCATTCATTTACATTTTTCATGATTTGAGAATTTATTATCTTAATTATTTATCACCTACAACTCTGAATGAACTATAATTTGGAAATTGTTACTCTAAAAATATATTTCTAGAATATCACTTCCTGATTTTCAATATTACATGGTATTTTTCAAATTTGTTATTCATGTAATAGGGCCTTGTAGGCCTGTTTGAATATTGAATAAATAAATTATACAAAAATACTGACACCTTTCAACTTTGAAAAATCACCTTCGAAAAAAAAGAATTGTTAATTATTTCTTTCACAGCCCAGTTATGATCATTTCCTCATGACTGTAGGTTGGTTAGCTTAACATTGAAAATGACTTCACTTTAGGAAGCGTGATTTGTCAGTAATTGATAATTTATGCTAATTTCTGATGTAGTAGTGATTAGATGAAATGAGGCATGATTTAAAAATCCAATCATAAGTGAAGCTGAATCTTTGGGAACTTTCAAACTATTATAGTGCATGGGTTCAAAAAATCAGAATATAATTGAATTCATTTCTGCTTGTAGTTCAATCAAAAATGTTATTTTTACAACGTTTTCAGTTTTCATGAAAAATGAGAATTGTATGCTGCTAATGTATGACTCCAACTCAATGTTACACATAGCATTCTCGTTACCTTTGTCTGCTAACAATCTGGATAGGGAAATTAAAACAATTATACAGATAGGGCAAAAGCCTCAAAGTTACGTACAGACTAATATACACCCAGATCAAACCATCAGAAATTAAAAAATTCGTAACGTTAATATATTTTGGTGAAAGAACAGAGATAATTGCGTGAGTTTTCAGAAAAAAACCATGTGGGAGTGGCATTCAGACCACATGCCAGGTTATCTAATTTCCCTTTCAATACCAAAAATAAAGTGGACAAGATGGAGAAATCTGGAGTTTATAAGTTTAAGTGTCCGGAGTGTAATAATGTATATGATGGACAATGTGGCCAAACTTTCTCAAAACGGTATGCTGAACATGAAAGGTCCTACAAGCTAGATGAGAATGATTTTCAAACCATTCCTTAGAATGCTACCACAAGTTTAGAAATTTTGCACTATGTAGGCTAAGATTAGGAACGCAATTATTTGGAATGCTTGGACATTCATGAACATCAGCTTTATAGATGCTTAAAACGTTAGAAAAACTAATTGACAGGTATATCGGGGACGTACCACTGGCTACCAGATCATTACATCAAGACCAATTTGCATACAGGTCAGGTATGTCAACAGAAACAGCTCTATGTCGGGTAACAGAAAAAGTAGAAAACACTTATAAAAACAAGGAAGTACTTTTAGCTGCTTTTTTGGACATTGAGGGCGCATTTGACAATATTTCGTTAGAATCAATC
>WOGR01009016.1:0-11548 GCA_015342045.1 Leptinotarsa lineolata | reverse complement strand
TATTATAAAAAAGTTTTCCTAAGTATGATATAGCATTTGCGATCAACAAGATGTTGGTTCTGAATATGACCCTGGCCAATTCTTGGGCCTTTCAATATCACGTGCGTAGGGCATGTCAATGTTTACATCCACTCTACCTTGGATTTGGATTGCCTTTTAGGCTTCAAGTCTGTATGGAAAATAAAATAAACCGGACAAAATGACTGAAAAGTAAAAATCTGTTATAAACAATTCAAAACTGTAACTGCTGAATCTCCCTCTATCCAAGTAGGATATAATGGCTCATACATATGGCAGCTTATATACAACATATGGCAACCATACCTACTCATTACCATCCTAACAGATGCTCTAGTTTTACTGTCCAGTATTCAGTGCCTTCGATTTGACCCCCTTCTACAAACCTCTTTTATTCTGCTGTGGTTGTCAGTAAATTTTTTTTTGTAAAAAGATGCAGAACAATTCAATTCCTAGAAATATAATTTTAAAAGCTTTTAATTTTTATCCCCAGCCTATCTAAGCAATTCTTAAGCAACTTTCTTATATAATGGCGAGTCATGGAAAAACCCCCATTAACTAAAAAGTTTTATGCCATCTGTTACCATTTGTTCTTCATCAGCTAACAGAGTCTGACCACCCTGACTTTCATTGTGCTATTAAATTTTATCAAACAGGATAAACTTTGGAACTCCTAATTGCTCAGCTGTATTTTGAACTATGATTTTTTATCTTTGAATGGCACTAACTTCCTAGAGCAAGTTTTTTTTCGAAATAGTTACAAAATTTATGCTGATTTTCTTTCTGTAACACCTCACCATATTGTCTGAATAGGCCTCACCTGTAAACAATTTCCCAAAAAAGGAGGATTGCTGTTAGATGTAAATATTCCAAAAATTTTGTAACAGTCTTTCTTATTTATTAGAAAAACTCTAATACAAATTATGAATCATCAAAAGAAAAAAAAATTAATTGGCGCTCCGGGGCGACTTGATTTATTCCAGTGACGCATTTGCTTTTTCAGCTGCAGGAAAACCCGGAAAAACCTGCAGCACCACATCATCTGAAGATCTTGATCTGCCAATGTCCTCTCTTTCATAAAACAAAATGTAGGGTGTCTCCAGAGGCTCCATTGAATTCAAAACATCACCAGAAAATTTTGTGACACGACAATCGTCAAACCTAAGCCAGTCTGTTTCATCCTTGACCAAAGCGTAATAATGACCAGACTCAACGCCAGCCCCACAGTGAACAATGACTGCATTAAGATTATAATAGTGGTCTGCTAGATTGAAGTGTGAATCTATGTCTAACCTTCGTAAGATTTTTGTGCTTCTGTCTGAGGTTGAGTCATGTTGATAGATTACCAGTGTTATTATTAGATTGACTGGTGCCTCAGCTATACTTGTCTTATTATAGTTAGTTCGTTTTGCGCAAATTTGGCAATACAGTTGATCATCACCCGTATAGGCTGAGAACATGCTATTCAATCTATCTGAATAGTTTTTGTTAATTTCCCTCTAATTTGTATGGAGTAGGTACCTGCTTTATTTTTTGTTGGCAACAACCATTCCATAAAGGAAGGACTGTCCTCATAAAACAGTTTTCTATACCAAAAATTGTACAAAAACAGTGGCATCTCTGGCAGTGGCAATGATTCAAAATTAACATGAAATCGTTACTGAGGACATATTTTGTGACACAACAGAATAATATAGGAGCACAACATGAATAACTACACTAGCCACACAACTCAAGATGGATTCATGAACCAGCCCCAAGTTGTAAGGAGCAAGTTTCAGGTGGTAGGAATTCATATTTTCCATTTGTTCCTACTAAAAACTTACAACTTAAGCATATATTATGAGTAGGTATAAATAATAATAAATTGATGGATGGTCGTTACTACGTTGTAACAGATCATCATGAATAATGAGAAATGAAAATTTTCTATGTTTTTTACCACTTTTATTTGTAACAAAAGATACTGCAGTTTCGTCTTATAAGGTCATTTTCAAACTTATACATTAAAATACAAATGATTGATTACATTACCCCTTATATGACAACACTGTACGTAATAACCGAGGTACTTAACTTACCTCATTGTCGCAGGTAAAAATAATTCAGGTAAGTTAAGTACCTCGGTTATTACCTACAGTGTTGTTATATAAGGGGTAATGTAATCAATCATTTGTAGTTTAATGTATAAGTTTGAAAATGTCCTTATAAGACGAAACTGCAGTAACTTTAGTTACGAATGAAAGTGGTAAAAAACATAGAAAGTTTTCATTTCTCATTTTTTATAAATAATAACTAGGCTCATACATGAATTTTGCCACTGAAAATCAAGGATACAACTGCTTATGACTTATTATTCATTAAATCAATTTATAGAAATTGATTCAATCTCACCTGTTCAGCTGGAAATTTATGTTCTCTATCTAATTCGGCTGCTATTGGTTTCAGTTCAACTTCAGCAAAGTCTCGACATGTTTTCTGTAACATCAAATGATCTTCTGGTAATTTGTGAAGACTAAAATGTCTTGCAAAACCCTTTGAAACACCTGTAACTAAAATAATTTTTTTTTTATTAAGTCTTTAACTCTAGATTAAACTTACTTCTGAGTATACAGTGGGTTGCATTCCTGATAGACATTTTTTAATGGATAATATTAAACACTAAACAGCAGCACAAGATACAAGATGAAATAAAAAAATTAATGATCACAATTGTATTTGACCTTGACTCTTATCAATTTCGAAAATAAGATATGTGTACACTTTATGTAATTTCGTCAGATAAAATTGTTTACAAAAACATTTATTATTTCATTTCATCACTGACTGGAATAACATTTACATTATTTAAAACTTATATCGTCACGTGTACTCCCTGTTCTGTGCTTCATTTATTAATACATTAAAATTTTGTTATATGTACATGTTATCATAATTGAAAGAGCTGAAGAAATTTATTTCGATTTTGGGAGTACACTGCACTGTAATTATGGTTTGAAATATGTTGTTGAGATAAAACAGAGGAAGAAGGAAGCTATTTACATGAAATAACAAAATAACCCTCCTGCATTGTTACATGTCCTTGATGTAGACAAAGTGAAGCTTGTCTAACACCTAACACTCTAAATTAGAGAACATAAATTTCCAGCTAAACAGGCGAGATTAAATTAATTTGAAGGTGGATTAATACACCAGTCATAAGTCGTGAATATTAACTCATGAGCAGTTGGATCATTGATTTTCAGTGGCAAAATGCATGTATGAGCTTAGTTCTTAATAATAGACGTCATTTGATAGCTTCTGTAATTAATCGACGAAGTTGACCATATAAACTTATCATTAATCATCATATTAACGTAAAAACGGTTGTATAGTTTAAATCCTTCAAGTGTTGGCAACACTGATATTTGTCATAAAATTTCTGATTATTGTGATTGCTGAAAAAACTTTGATGATTCAGTCACAGCATAAATTGTTACCTATGATGTGATTCAGTGTTTTGGTCCTATAATATTTATATTGAGTGTATTTGAAGATAATAATCTTCATCCTAAGACAATGAGTATTTTAGCTGAAAACAATAAACACATTACTAGTCGATATTGTTCCATATTGTATTGTAGTAACAACACAAAAAATAGTAAATACACATTTTTTTAGTTCATCAAAGGATGAACAATATCAACTTTACGTGTACTTGTTATTATTTCAAGGTGTTCACTGGCAGTTGGACTTGAAAATATGTACCCATCAATTCACAATCAAATTACCAACGTTTCGGCGACGTTTGTAGCAATTTCGTTTTCCAGTTGTAGTCCCCTATACTGTATATAAGTATTTCCATTTGTAGTCACCTATACTGTACATAAGTATATTTTGTTCGAGTGAAATGAGAGATTTTTCAACATACTTATATACAAAGCTATATTCTGAAAACATTGCAAAACAAAATAATATGGAACCAACATTGAGTTTATTCAAACTTGGAACATTTATTGGACTTAAATTCACTCTATGGACTCAAAATTAGCTCTTTCATCAAATATAGTACAAAAATAATACAAAGAAATTAAATTTCATCCGAATTGGACACATTCATAATCATGCCACAACACAAACCAAATTATTGCCAAGAATAGACCTTTCCAGAATACTTTTAGAACAGATATGGTCTGAGAGAAAAACAGATATATTTCATGCGTTACTTGTGGACAGCTTTAAAATATGCACAGCGTGAGAGAGAAACGGAAAAGAGAGCACACCAGACTCTCATCTGTCAATTGTCAGTGATACAAGGCGAGGAATATTGACGACCAATAAAATTCTTTCTTTGGTCACAAGTGACGCGCGCAACTTTTACCTGCACAGGTTATTCTGGAAAGGTCTTTTAAAATACAAATAAATTTTGAAAAAATAGATATGCCATGATGAGATCACTATATGGTATATAATCCAATTCCAGAGAAATTGAAGAAGCACTATTTCATTAAAAAAATTCAGCAATCAATAGAAAAAAGAAATTAGTGGAATTTTATAGTTTGCATTTTTCTATCACGCGTGAATTAATTTTTAACATATACTTTCTGAAACCAGTTTCATATTTGGTAGCATTCCATTATTTTTGTTTTCGCATATGTTTTATGTGTTTATTATAAAATATCTAATTTCTGTTACTGTTATTTTATACTTTCTGGTTAGTTATTCTCGGGTTATAGTCCCTAAATATAAGCATTTATTGTTTGTTGTGACAATAAACTAAATTGAATTGAAAAAAAAAACTAATAAATTATATTTCAGCTCCTCGTACTCAAGATCACTGGTGGTACAGCTACCATATGCCTATGCTACATTTTAAAAAAGGAAGAATATCATCTGTCATATACCATTCTTCCTTGAGTTCCTTGAACCAACCAGTGGCGTAATAATAGATTTTATCCTGTCTATGGTGACAAGGCCACAGGTTTATGTTCAGGAAAATCTAAATCTTATATTTTATAATTTTCAGGAAACTTTTTTTTGCCATAGAAAAAGAAAGTATTCCCGATCATCTTTAAAAAACTCTTTAGGACGAAGACTAAAAAGGTTGAAACGCTCGAATAAATAACAAATACTGAATCACTATAACAAGCCTTGTGACCGCAGGTGAGTGATTCGGCATGAAGAACACTCCTCCTAGATCTCTCGATCGAAAAAAGAACACTTCAAGAAAAAGTGAGCTCCGCTTGATACCAATCTCATGACCGCAGTGACCGCAGATACGTACTGGAAACGATGGGTAATTGAATATAGACCAACACTTCCTCAGAAACAAAAACGGCATGACAAAACTCATCCTATTAGAATTGGCGACATATAGTTTTAATTGTGGACGAGAAGGCACCTAGGAATCAATAAATCATTGGAAAAAAATAGAAGAAACATTTGCCGGTAAAGACGGACTCATCTGAGTTGTTCGAATTAGGAATAAACATGGAACATATATGAGAGTCACCAAACTGTGTATTCTTCCAGTTGGGAGTTGATATAATCACCTTGCAAAGCCTGCTTCTTGGTGTAGAAAATGTTACTTATTTTATTTGTATTTGCTTATATTAGTTAATTGTTCATCACTAGGTATGAATTGTTTGATAAATATCATAGGATGTTAGAATTAGACAGATGAAAAAAAAAAATAACTGTCAAGCCAACAGTCATTAAATTCGAAATTGCTTGAATTCGTCTTTGAATTGCTTAAGTATTTTACAAGGTCCGTTAACAAATAAAGTTGCAATGAGTTACTTAGATGATATATTCGTACCTGCCAAAAATTGGAATATGTTTGATAGGCTTACTCTTGTTTTGGATTCTTTGAAGAAAGCTGGTTTGATACTGAACCCAGGAAATGTCAATTTGGTATGAGATCTGTTGAATATTTGAGTTTTGTATTATCAAAGGAAAGTTTGAGACCTGGACAGAAGAAATATAGAGCGATCCAGGAATTTCCATGCAATACTGAAACGATGTATAGATTTGTATAGATGTTGAACGATGTATAGATTTGACTTGATATTTTCGTAGATTTGTCAAAGGATATGCCAATATTGCAAAACCATTTGGTGATTTAACTACAAAAAAATGAAAGTTTTAATTGGGGTAAAGATCAACAACAAGCTTCTGATAGTTCAATCAGAATTCTATGTAACAGTCCAGTTCTTTAGTTGCACTCTTCAAAAGCAAAAATAACAGAGCTCCTTACAAAGGCTAGTTCTATAGGAATGGGCGGTATTCTCTTACAAAGTGGTGACTAAAGTGAATTACATCTTGTATATTTTATCTCTAAAAAGAAAAATGATTGCGAAGCAAACTATCGTTCCTCCAAATTAAAATTGATGGCAATTGCTTGAAACATAAATAAATTGAAAAATTATTTAATTGACATTCATTTTACAATATACACAGGTTGTCAAGCTATAATTTGCATGGATATACAAAAGAATCAAAATCCTCAAATAGGTCGATGGTTTTATTTACTGCAAGAATTTATTTATGATGTCAAATTTAGAAGAGGTATGATGATGGAACATATTGATGCCTTGTCCAGAGCATCAATTCGAGAAAGAGGAGATATCAGAGAACTAGAAAAATACCTTGAAATTCTACAAATTACGATGGGGGATGAGATACCTCCATTCCAAATAAATGATCCGATTTTATCAACACTGGTAAATATTCTTAAAAAAGATGAAAACGATAAAACGAACAAAGAAAAACTCGATTTTACAGAATATACTCTTGAAGATGGAAGACTTTTGAAAACGGCTAATACAGAAAAAAAACAGTTATTTGCAGTTCCAAAAGAGGCTAGAAAAGGTATTGTTGAGAGATGTCATGATATATCACGGCATTTTGGAACAGATAGGACGGTACGAAAAATTCAACAAACCTATTAGTTTCCCAAAATCAGAAATTATGTTAAAAACTACATAAGAGATCTTGTTTCAAATATTTCATTGTTGAATTGCCTTCTTGAAAGCTACTTGGAGAACCACATTCCATCCCGTTTATTCATTTTACAGAATACATGAGGACTATATTGGACCGTTCATCGAAAGTAAAAGGAACAACGTGTATGTTCTTGTTGTAGTGTGTTCCCTAACGAAATTTGTGAAACTTCATACAAACGTGAATAAGAAATCAGAAACTACCATCAAGTAGCTGAAGAAATGTATGGAATTGTTCGGAACTCCGAAACAAATAATTTCTGATAGAGGACCTTGTTTCTCAAAGAATGAATTTTTAAAATTTTGTACACAGAATAATATTAAACACACTCCCAATGTAGTAATTCACCATCAGTCTGATTAGCGATTCCACTATACACCTAATGATATATAATAATTATCTTAATTATATTCGCACAAGAAAAATACACCCCCCTGTGTATGGGATCGTTCAGCCGAAGTATTACTTTTTAATTTAGTTTGGTAGCGCTAGAGTTGCTGCCACCAGATCAGAAAAAGTTTGAAATCCGTTCTGATCACATGGAATGATAAAGTCTGGTTGACTTGGTCAACAGGTGAACTTTTTACCTTTCTATCTTCGCACTTTGCAGAGTGGAACGGTTCGGTTATGCCACCAAATCTATCCTCATAGACTGGATTCGACCTTTCATTATCAATCATATACTGAATTTTACAGTAAATGTTACGTAAATCTATTGTGCCAAGTACGAATTGTACATGCGAGGAATTTGCTGACTACAGACGATGATCATGATTTAAAGTTAAAAGTTGTAAATTTGCCAATTTTCAGTTGTAACTGTGTATTCACAGGCTGTGTCTGAAAGTTGTTTCGTTGCATGAACTACCCATATTTTTATAGATAAAATGAATTGCTTTCTTCCTTTCTTTGGAAGATTCCCACATTTTTCTGTATGAAGATAGAGAAGTAGATCGCCAAAACCTTCATTTCCCAAAAACGTATCTCTCCTAAAAATATACCCCTTTCAATTTAAAAAATAATATACATTTTTATGACCCTCCTACGTTTTCATAAAAAAACATTTGACATTGAAGAAATTAATCGATGATATCCAGTAAAAATCTCACAATGAAGTGGTACTTGAAAAAATTAATCGAATAACCGAAAAGTCAATGACCAAACTATAAATCAACTATTCTGTACTCGTGCTACCAAGAAATAACATTTACTCGCTTGGCACTGGATTTACCAATGTAGTATGAGTCTGAAATATGACTAGGGTCAAGTGTCAAAAAACTGTCATTGATCAATAGCCTAATCACAGAATTCCTAATGTCAAAAGGTTGTAAAAAAATATTTCGTTTATGGTCTTCAATTTGTTAATAAATTATATTACATCCCTTTAATATTCTGCTAACTAATAACCAGAGAGTACTGTTGAACATAAGGTAATTTTCTTAGCAAGGACAAATTTTTAACCACTAAGTGAGATAACTTTCTAGAGTATATCTTCAGGCATTACTTTTGCTTGGAAAAGCTAAAGAAATAAAAAAATGTGACTTCTCAATTCACATGGAATATTTTTTTTGTAGGTAAAGAATATGTCGGGCACAGGCCGAAAGAAGAAGCCAGGTTTGAAATTGCAAGTCTCTGATGATGCTGTCCCTGCTGTGTGAGTTCTTTTTGTTTTTATATTCTCATCATTGATTTTTATATCCTTGTCATTGAGGGTATGTGTAAGATCAGAATGTATTCCTCATTGACAAAATTGATAAACCTATTTTTGTGAACAGGAATAATACCTGAATTGGCCAATTCCATGACATTTATACATTTTTAGAAGTATGTTACGGAACAATTATTAGAATTCGTCAGGTATGACCTGCTGTTTACTTACAGCTCACTGTCATCTGAATCATCATATTAAGAGACTTGGCTACATAAAACTGTTGTTTCTGTTTAGAAGATGATGAGCACAGCACAGTAGAGCACATACTTTATGCCTGTCCCACTACGGACTGGGTAAAGTTTTCACTATTTGGCAGCAGAGTTTCTGTCGCCATTTGACCCAAAAGATTATTAACTAAATAAGAACTGTTTTATTGTTAAGACTGTTTAGAGCTAATCAAAATTTAAAACCTGGCTACCATGCAATCCATATGGAAAATGGTCAATTCCAAACTGAATTATGATATAAATTCAGTGGTGCCACTTAACATTTATCAAATATGGTACAGGAATATTTTTTTCATTTAACTCTATGTGCAATAATAAATAAGTCATTCAAAATGCACCTTCCACAATTTAAAAGAAGGCTGAATTAACCAGATGTGCCTATATGAGGGAATGAATAAATATGTACATTATGCTTGTTCAATTATATCACAATCTGCGCATACAAAAAGGTTACTCTGTATTTTCTGTTTTTTACCACTTTCAAAAGTGGTAAAAAACATAGAAAGTTCCATTTCTCATGATGATCTTCTATCACATAGTAACAGCTACATCCATCAATTTAAATGTGTATTTATTCACGCAAATAGATACAACTTGTTAATTCAATAATTTAATCCAATAATTTCCTTGGACCCCACGAGACATATTTCGGTGTATCTTTTCCGAAGCTCTGGACTATCAGATATATTCCTCATAGTCGTAGGGGGCTGTGGAGAATCATTCTTTGGAGTCGTAGGAGGCTGTAGAGAATATCATTCCTCAGAGCTGTAAGGGGCTATGGTTAAGTTGTTAGAAACCCAAGTTTCTACATACACAAAATTGTTAATTCAACCTCCTCTCAAATTGTGGAAGGTTTACTAAGAATAATTACAAAGAAGGTGGCATTTTTCAATTTTTCAATACCCATGTAACATATATTTTTCATTTCTTATTCAATTTCATAATATTACATCGTTCAATAAGTCCCGATAGTAGTACCAGACTGGCCACGTTGCCCTAGAGTGCGAACCTTCACATGAAACATGTAAAAAGTTCACGTCGGTCGGACCACAAACAGCAGAGTTATCGAGGTTAGAGTAAACTCAACTTTGTGATTTGTTTGAAAAATTAAAAAAGCGAGTTTCGCGTGTTGATAAAACATTGTTTTTTAATGAGTAAGAACACCGTAGAAGCCCAGCAATGGCTTGAGAAATGTTACCCAGACGCTCTCCATCCAAATAAATGATTTGTCATTGGTATGCTGAGTTTAAACGGACACAAACGATGCGGAACATTCGGGTAGGCCATTGGAAGCCCTTACATCAGAAAATGTGAGTGAAGTGTTAAAAATCGTAATGAAAAATCGCAAAGTGAAGGTCCGTGAGATTGCAGAAATGACACAGATATCATCTGGAAGCGTATTTACAATCCTTCATAAAAAATTGAGCATGAAAAAGGTTTTTTCCAAGTGGGTGCCGCGATTGCTATCAATGGAACAAAAACAGCAACGAATCGACGATTCAGAGAGCTGTTTATCGCTATTTACTCGCAATAAAAAGGATTTCCTGCGTCGGTACGTAACCATGGATGAAACACGGATACATCATTTCACTCCGGAGTCGAATCGGCAATCATCTAAGTGGCGCATGGCTGGCGAAAGCTGCCCAAAGCGTCCAAAAACGCAGCAGTCTGCTAGCATAGTCATGGCATCTGTTTTTTGGGATACACATGACGTGATTTTCATTGACTACCTGGACAAAGGTAAATCGATCAAAAGTGATTATTATATTGACTTGTTGGTATGTTTGAAGGAGGAGATCGCAGAAAAACGACCGCACATGAAGAAAAAAAATCCTTTTTCACCAAGACAATGCACCATGCCACAAGTCCATGAAAACAATGGCAAAATTCAATGAGTTCCCCAGCGACTACTGGCTCTTTGCTGATCTAAAAAAAATGCTCCAGGGAAAAAAATTGGCTCGAATGAGAAGGTCATTGCCAAAACTGAAGCCTATTTTGAAGCAAAGGATAAATCCTTCAATAAACATGGTATAGAAATGTTGTAAAGGCGTTGGAAAGATTGTATCACTCTAAAAGAAGATTATATTGATGAATAAAAATAATTTTTGAAAAAAAAATAATGTTTTCGTTGTTAGTCTCGGAACTTATTGAACACTTGTGCCAATAGATCCAATGAAAAATCCCTTGTTAAAGCGTTATTTACTTTCATAAAAAATAATTTTGTTGAAGAAATGGACTGGCAGATGTGTATTGTGAAAGCCTATGTTCCTATAGCTTTCGATACTGTTAACAATAATATACTCCCAGAATGTTATATAATTTTGGAATAGGGTTTTAGCATCATTTGAAATATAGACAACAGTTTGTTTATATGGGAGAAGCAAGCTCTAATGGTAATGTACCGTGTGAAGTACCACAGAGGCCAATACTGAGACCAATTCATTTTCGCACACAAACTATTCTGTAGGTTAATCTCAAAGTCGAGATATATTTATTTGCTGTTTTCATCACTTGTTTATTCAGGTAATACTGTCAACAAAATAAACAAAACGTAGTGATTTAATTACTTTTTCATCATCACTTGATTCTCATAAATCATCTTCAAATTATTCAA
>WOGR01009015.1:0-11548 GCA_015342045.1 Leptinotarsa lineolata | reverse complement strand
GAGGCATAAAGTCAGAGGTCATTCCCAGAATGCTGTGACTTCTAGTGTCAGCCAGCAGTCTAGTGAACTCTGCATCAGATTGCTTTGTGCAATTGGCGATGTGCACGAGTCTGTATGCAGTCCATCTAGCCTTTCTCTCCAGAAAAATGTGGAATCTGTGGATATATCTTCTACGATTCAGCAATCAGTTGTTTGCTGATAGTTGCTCTCACAGTATGCTCTCATGACCACTCAGTATTTGATTACTGTTATGATGTATTCAGTTTTAAAACGAAACGCTTTGGTCCAATTACTTTATCGTTTCACTGTAACTCAAATAAATGAATTCAGAACCTAAAAACGAAGAATTTTTGACCCAACACCAGGCAGGCGGAGCTGCTTCGACCTGAGCTTAGTCTTATCAGTAGTGCTAGGCTATGAGTTTCGAGATAGGAAGTTTATATTCACTAACGCAATTTATTGAAACGTCATTTAGATATAACTGAAAATTTCACTATTCTTTGCTAAACTCAGAAGTGTTTTCATATTCAATAAAAAACCAATCTCGGAGATCGAAACTTTTTCATGATAACAAATGACTTTATATTACCTATCATACTTTACAATAACAAAACTATGAATACTATCGATATAGTCATTATACATATCGGCAAATAATTAGACTAATAATTTTTTGTTCTGAAAAACAATTAAATAGTGAAGCATTTATCAGTTTTTCATTCCATTGAAGACTCTGTTACTGTTCCATGTCACATTGTTATGATTATCGTTATCTCCCTTTTTAAGTAACACAAATATCGAACACTTTCAAGATTTTTTTTCTAAATTTACCAGAACGGTCCAAAAGTTTGGAATAGAAACATTACAAGAACCGAAAATAAAGTTCACAACAGAGATTGAAGAAACTAGTTGACTTCCTCTCTCACGTGTAATGTTGAAAAAGTCTTCTTTCATGGAGCAAGAAGAAAATTATTGCTTTTGAATACTACTCTGAGAAACAGCTCAAAGGAGTATATTTCGAACAACGAACAAAGATATGGATAGTGGCGAAATTACAACAGAATAATATCAAAGAACACCTTATACTACATCAAACGTTTCAAAAAATAATTTTCGTAGTCCCATACTGTCATTTTGATTTGAAAACTTGTCTTTCGTTCAATATTTTTTGCGCTAATATCAACTTTTTTCGGGAGAGCAAACAGTTTGCGATTCAACTGGTATTACTGTACGAATATTTCATTGAAGGTGTATCTAAAAAACCATCGTGATCAGACATTCTGCTTAATAAGTTATGACTTATCTGATAGATTCGTCGACACCTAGTATATAAAAGTATGACTCACCGGTAAACAACTGTTTTGAGCATATCAAGATCCTCGGCCAATTCTTTGTTGCCTGTCCTCAAAAAACTATTATCAGCACTATATTTTTCAACGGTGATTTTGAGATCTTGGCAAGGTTTGCAGAACTTTGAGGCCTCCAACTGGCCACTCACATCATTGAACTTGAACAGTAAATCTTGATACAGCGCCTTCAGTTCGTTGTTTTCTTTTTCCAAACTGGCATTCAAGCTCTGCAGTGAGCCAGTTTTTTCCCTCAGTTTGCTGATTTTTCTCACGGATAGATCTTCCAACTCGTGGAATTTCATGAATAATTCCTTGTTTTCTTGGTCCAGCCTTGCGTTCTCTTTGGCGAGATGTCTTTTGCTGATTTTGGCGCTTTTGTCTGATTCTGGAATTTCGACAACGATTTCTGTGTGAACTGGTTCGTGACCTCTTTCTCTGCAGTAGTTGCCTGAGTGAAAATTTGCGGAAAACGATTTTTTCTGGTCTCCGCTTCCATAATGTACTGGAACGTCGACTTTTTTTCTTCTAGGTTTGACAGGAACATCATTCATTTCATCAGCAAGAGCGGTTGGCTTTTTCTACTTAACTTATAGAGAGTTGAAAAACTGGAAGATATTGAGGAAGCAGTCAAAGTTTTCAGTCTTCATTGTATTAAATACTGTATGTCAGGCACTATTTCACTCACGAAACGAAAAAATATTCACTAACATTGTGGTTAAAGAGACATGAGATGTTCTCATAACGTCAACAATCTGCCCTAGTTTCAGTTTGTTATGAATGGTTGCCATGACTACTGTATACGCGTGGATTTACCTATGCCTTTTGTGGTGATGAATATTCACCGATTCTTCGCGAAACCAGTAGGTACAAAGACGTGACATTTACTCCACAAATATATTTCGGCAGTGTTTTTCAAACTCTTTCATGACACGACCCTCTTAGAAAGAAAAAATAGTATGCGACCTCCTGACTCTTTTTTCATGTATGTCATTATTTTATGATACAAATATTCAGTCCATACAACATTTTGATGCGTTTTGATACCTAAATAAAAAAGCGTTGCTTGCTAGTTATCGAGTAGCTTTTCGTGTGGTTAAAACAAGAAAACCCCACACAATTGCCGGAAGTTTAATTTTACCGGCGGCTTTAGATATAGCAGAAATTATGTTTGGCAAACAAAAAGTAGGAAAGCTCAAAAGTATACCTCTCTCAGACAATACCATTCAATGCAGGATAAGCGATATGGCGACTGACGCTCGAGACCAAGTCAGAAAAATTGAAAGAAAGTACTTTTGCGTCCTTGCAATTTGATGAATCTACGGATATTGCGGGTTGTGCGCAGTTTGTTGCTTTTGTGTGTTTTGAATCCAATGAAAAATAATGAAAGAAATACTGTTTGGCAGAGCACTTCCCTCAAACCCTACAGGTCAGTGCTTGCATAACATGTCCCTTGAAGCTACGCAAGATATGAATATCGATTGGGAAGAAAAATGCATCGCTATTTGTAGTGATGGAGCAAAAGCTATGACTGGGGCAAAAAGTGGATTTATTGCTAAATTGAAAGAACAAATCCCAAACGCTTCGCTTTCTTCATCGCCAAGCTCTCGCGGCCAAAACCTTGCCACAGGAATACAGTCAAGTTATAAATATTATTATAAAAATTGTAAATTCAATTAAAGGAAAAGCGTTGCAGATACGATTGTTTAGGATTTTTTGTGAAAACATAGGGGCACTCCACCAAAATTCACCTTACTATACAGAGGTTACTTGGTTGTCGAGAGGCAAAGTATTGACCAGAGTAATGGAACTCCGAGTTGAACTTTTAATGTATTTACAGCAGACCAAGTCGGAATACTCTGAATTTATTTGTGACCCGTATTTTCTTTTGAAATTAGCTTTTCTTTCTGACGTATTTGACCATTTAAATATCTTGAATAAAAGTCTTCAAGGGCAAGATGAAAATGTCATCACTGCAAAAGACAAAATACATGGCTTTACAAAGAAAATTGACTTGTGGTCATTATCTATAAATCAAAACAACTTCGATTCATTTTCGTCGACACAGTCTTATATTGAAGAAGTCGAATGTGAGATGAACATCAAGGAGTATATACCTGGCATGAAAACGGTGTTAGACAATTTGAAAGAAAAATTATGTCATTACTTTTCTGTGCAAGAGATATCGGAAACCACAGCAATAAATGAAGCGAATTTAACAACTAAGCTCGAAGAAAATCTGCTGGAGTTATCTGCCGATGGGATGTTACACTTAGAATTCAAGTCTGCCAATTTGGATAGCTTTTGGTTAAAAAGAAAAACAGAATACCCAGAATCCGGAATTAACAACTGAGACCTTGAGGTGTTTGATTTCATTTGACACCTCGTATTTGTGCGAGTTGACATTTTAATTAATGGCTCAAATAAAAAACAAGCAGAGAAATCACTTGAATTTAGAAAATGACTTAATTCTCAATGTAGCAAACACGGAACCACGTAGAGAAAAATTGATTAACCGAAAACAAGTGCAACCTTCGCATTAGGAGTGACAAGTAGACGTAGGCTTTAATTTTTTGTTAATTTGTTTGTATTGATATGTACAAATTTCTACCAGTATATGCTTTTTGTTGACATTTTCCTGATAAATCTATCTTTATGAACTTTATAAATTTTTACTGAGGTAGTTTTTTAGAAGCATCGTGACCCCCCAGGGGGTCGCGTCCCATACGTTGCAAAACGGTATATTACGGGGAATGATACTCATGAAAGTTTCCAAAGTAACATCGGAAAAAGTGAAGGAATGTAACCTCTCAAAATGCTGAATGAAATGAAATGAAGTAACTCAAGAAACATTGTTTTATAATACTTGTCGATAACATTATTTTATATATAGGTATAACTAGTGTAGCTCTGTTCGTTAAAACAGGTCACACTATGATTTTATCAACCAAGTGATATTACGGATTTCAAAAATTCTTTTATCTGTAGAAAGCTTCATTATCGTACCGTAGAATATATAGGAAAGTTCTTAAATATGCTAAAAGTATTTTTCATGCAGCTAATAACAAATCCAAAGAAACCTGGTCAATTATAAAGAACTTATATGTAAGGAAAGTACCTCTCAGATAAATATTCCAGGATCTGCAAATTATTCAAACCAATTTTACTGCACAATAGCTGAAAAACTGACAAATAATATCGTAATTCCATGTGATCATCTCATAAACTTTATATGCAACTAATGTCATAGAATTGAAAGAAACGATAAAAACCATTAAGAATAAAAAAGCTTCTGGAATTGATGAAATAACTATGAATATAATTGATAATATTCCCATAGTGACTATTTTAGCAACAAATTATAAATAACTCCTTCGTAGCTGGTTATTTTCCTACCTTTCTCAAAATATTTGCAGTTATACCGCTATACAGGGACGGCAATCATCACGAAGTCTCAAACTTTCGTCTAATTTGTCTTTTCCCCTCATTAGCGAAACTAATTGGAAAAATTGTAAAAATCATTTGACTGATTTCTTAATGTTACATAATGTGATAAATTGCAAACAATTCGGTTTCCAACCGAAAAAGTCTACTAAAGACGACAGTAATAATGTAACTCCAGATATCAAAAATTTATTAAAAAAATTCATTATATGTTCGCATCAGGAGATTACCTAGTCTTTCATTCAATAATTATGATATTGGTAGAAATAATAATAATAATGGCGATAATGCACGCTCTGTGGCGTTAAATACATCCGGGAGATGTCGCCTTTTCCGCCCAAAACCTTGGGGATTACGTATCCTATCTACAGCGACAGGGCTATATAGCTCCTTCCCAGCCTGCTAACGAAGTGGTAGGAGTGACAGTTCTACCACCCGTTGGCACGGCTGGAGGGGAGACTCGCATCATGCAACCAATGAAGAATATCAGAACAAGCACGGCGTTCATTGAATTAGGCCTCTGAAGCTACAAGAAATGACTTGTTTGGATGCAGCGGTTCGTAGTGTTCTAACAGAAGACGCTGACATCTGGCAAATCAAAACCGTCGTGTACAGCATCGTCCAATCGCAACCAAATTTCGGCCATGCGGTTAGGAAGATTGAATAGCGGGTACACAGAATGGAGGCTAAGATGACGTTGGCGAGACAATACGCGTCTCGTATCCAACGTGTGATGTATAGTCGCCAATCAACGACGTATCCATCAAACTGCACTGTCTTGATAGGATATGAATACTAATGGCTGTTGGGAATTCATTCGTGAGGAGAGCGAGAAGTATTGTGGAAAACCTCAGGTTTCACGAGAAATCATGTCGCCTATTCTAAGAACCTCCGCGTGTTGTGGATGATTCGCCGACCGATGATCAGGTGGAATCCTTCTGGAAAGACATCTATGAATACCCAGCCACTAAACTTAGACACTTCAGTCCTAGCGAAGTTCGAAGCTTTCAGCAGACAGCTTCGACAGCCTGAGCTCAATGAACTGCGCAATCTGATAACCCCGGATGTCGTTCGAGAGCCCTTGTAGGTTCCAAAAACTTTGCTGCTCCAGGCCCAGATGGGTTGAACACTTATTGGTGGAAAAAACTTCCAAGCATTCACCGTCATCTGGTCAGAGTTTTCAACTCATGGCCGGATGAAGAGTTGTCGATTCCGGATTGGTTTTTCGAGGGGCGGGGCCGTTCTCATTCCCAAAGGTGGAGATTTATCGATTCCTAAGAGTCAGACCAATAACACGCTTGAATTTGTGTTATAAGTTGTTTACGAGTATCTTATACACACGAATACTTACTGCAGTTGACCGAGTGTTCGAACGAATATTTGAGCAGAGAGGGTCGAAGAGAGGAGTCGCTGGATGTGAAGAGAACCTTCTCATTGATAGATGTGTGACACAGGACTCGATACAGTTTAAGCGTAACCTCTCTAAGTCCTGGATCGATCACCACAAGGCATTTGACACTACATCGCATGAACTCATCTTACATTTGCTCAAATTCCTTGCGGTACCCGACAAAATTATGAGATGCCTTGAACAACTGATACCACTCTGGCGGACTCGCTTCTCTATAATATCTGGTCAAGCCAGAGTCCAAACAGGATGGGTTACTTTCAGAAGAAGTGTATTTCAGGGCGATTCCCTCACTTTCCTTCTCTTCTGCATCTCACTATTGCCATTATCCGTTGCGCTCAACAATGCTCGAGGGTATAACTACGGCACCCCCAAAAACTGAAGGCACAAGGTCAACCATTTGTATTATACGGATGATCTCAAACTTTATGCCTCTAGAGAAAAAGATCTCCAACAATCCTCGAGGGGGGTGAAAGAGAATACGCATACTATCGGTATGAAATTTGGGATAGACAAATGTGCAATGGTCCATCTCAAAAGGGGATGATGTGGAGACTATGGAGATGACATGCATCTCGTAGATGGAAGCATCCTACCCTATATTGATGCTGAAGAGACGCATACTCACCTTGGAATGAAACAACGCCACTCACAAGAGAAATCAGCAATGAAGAACTTCGACAGATCTGGTCATTGGAACTGTCGGGGAAAACCAAATTGCTTCAATGAATATGCTGCCGTTCCAATCTCACTATACTCCTTTGGATTATTTGAGTGGACTTGGAGGGAACTGTATCAACTCGACGTAAAGAAGTGAAAAATTTTGCACCTCCATAGCAGTTTGCATCCCAAATCAATCGTTCCACGGTTGTACTTCCTCGACAACTGGTAGGCCGTGAACTTTTGAGTTTGGAGTGTATACATGACAAAATGGTACTGGATGAAGCCTGTAAATTCGTCAGGAGTTTGAATTCCCTTATCTGCCTGACCCGCGAGCATGAGAGAGCTATTGAGCATTTCTCTTCAGGGCAGTTGCCCAATCAGCTAGTGAACTCGATTTAGTTCTCGACACTGAACGAGGTGATCACAACTCTGTCACCAAGTCTATTTGAAAGTCGCAGGGGTCACTTCACTCCTACGGCAACACGAATATGAGCCAATGCATGGGGTTTTCTTCAACAACATTGAAAATCTTGGCTTATCAAAGCGCCTGACCTTCGCTTTCCTCAGGTCGAGTGGACTGAAGTCGGAAACTGAGATTTTCAACATGGCTCGCCAGGATGGTGTCTTCAACACCTTAGTCATCAGCAGTCGCGTGATTGGTATAGATATTCCTGACACCTGGAAAGTCTCACATTTACATTGTGTCATAAAAAACTTTTCACTAATGAGCTACGAAAATAGAATGGTATATCAATTTCGTACAACAAAGACGTCAAGTCTCAAGAGGTATTTTAGATGTTGTAAACAAATATCATACAGGTGTAGTGGATTTTTTGTTATTCATAATTACTGAAACTAGAGAAAAAAAAGTAAAATACAATGCAGCAGTAATCAGTGTGCGGAAATATTAATGATTCAGCGGGTTTCAATTTGGGTGTCTCACTCATTTCATATTTAAGATCATACAGAGATTTGAGCATGAAGAACGTTTTTCCCAATGGATTTAATTTCCAACGATTCAAATCCAATGTGAATAACTACTTTCGCACAGGCACCGCTCTTATAGCGCCTTAAGATTTATTCTGTAGTGCTTGTATTTGTTCCTGAAAAAATTGTAGTAATGTATGTCACGTGTTCATCAAAGGTCTAGATTGAATCCATGTTCAATCCAATATTTTTCGTAGTTGAGTTTTTGATGTTCTCTGTCTCTCCATCTTCATACCAACAATGGGGAAACTTTCCGAGAAAAGAAGTTTGGCAAAATAAATAGATTGAAATTGTTTTGTTGAAGATTTGTTGGAAAATATTCTACAAAAAACTTTTGGAATGGATACTTTCAATTTGAAGCGTTTGTTGGATACGTCGTTGACATTTTGAATTTTGGAGTAATGAAGTTGTGGTTTTGAAATTTCGACCCATTTTCCTTTTGGTACTCTAACGTAAATTCAAGAAAATTCATGAAAATTATAATTCAAATATTCATATTTTTGGAACAAATAGTTTGGATTACCTTGAAAATTTGAATTTTCATTCAATATTCATGCACTGAATATTCATATTCTGATTATCGATTGAAATAATAAGGTTTAATTATCCCATACAGCTCAAGCAAGCTGAAAATACTGATAAATCATTTTATATAATACCATTGATAATATGTTTGTATATTCTTTCAGAGACAATATTCTGTGAAGGAAACTTTCTTTGTTAAAGTGTAACAACGGCCATAGGAATATATTGGGAAAACTGAGAAATTATAGAAAATCCGTGGAACAGAAATATACAAAAGAACACTCAAACGCAAATTTTCAATCGACCACGATTTCATGGCATCTTGAAGGGGGATTTCAAACAATTGATACTACTAAACACCTTTTAAATAGCAGATTGACGATATCACACCAGGTTTATAAAATTTTGTAAAAAAACTCACCCTTTTCTCATTTTTGGTCGGTAAATCGATTATTACGGTACCTGATACCGATAAATGTTGCCTAGCAATACTTTTTGTTTTTGATAGTAATAAAATTTTAGTTCCGAATTTTGACCAGCTCTCACTCAGAAATGAAGTTATAAATTTACTTAAATTTATACCAGAATGTATGAGCACTATATTTGCCATATTGACGAAAACTGAGGTCATAATAATAACCATATATAATTATAATAGAAGTTACTGTCATAATTATGAGCTATAGGCCTTTTTCTTCCATTTTGTGTCTGAAAGTTACTTCTTTTAATGATCTACACATCTATGTTTAGAGTTATTTTTTTAAAAATGATTGCTTCCTTCCTTTCTTTGGAAGATTCCCACATTCAAGTTTGAAGATGTTCTTATAGGACGAAACTGCAGTAACGTTAGTTACAAATAAAAGTGGTAAAAAACATAGAAATTTTCATTTATCATTTTTCATGATGGTCCCCTACCACGTAGTAACGGCTACATTTATCAATTTACTTTTATATTCTTGCATTAGATATCATTTTCGACGGAATCGATACTGAAGGCATCCATTATTGAAATAATTTCTTTCTAAATAAAATTTTATCACTCATTATTTCATATATGAAAAAAACGACTAGCAGAATCAAGTCGAAATAAATTCAAGGTTATTCGATACGTCAAACAGAGGTTTGCCTATACTAATTCGACTTCACACAGAAGGAGGTAGATATTAGCTCAGTCGCGGGTTAATTAGTCATAGTCGGTCCATACATGGTGATGCAAAATTGAAGCATGCCTGCACGAAAGCAAATGTGAAATGAAACTTTTGAAATAAATGGTTTAGATTTATTTTTCAGTGCAGTGTCAGTTTAAGTGATTTGAACCTTGATACATAGGTACTTATAAATTCATACATCTTCCTTGCGACGAACAACAATTTTGTTAACGCAATAGCAACAACCAAGCATCCTAAACTGCCTTGCTCATCAAGAAGGCCGTAACAACATTTTTCATGAATTTGAGCATAGCTTGTTTCTATAGAACATTTTGAAGAACAGTTGAAGCGATATGAGTATTACATGTAAATATCTCGATCAATAATCGTCGTAAGAATTTTATTTACAGGGCGAAGATGAATTTTTGTTCATGTTTAGGATGATTTTTTACAAAATGTAAATTCGTACTTCTTGATTAGCAGGGCAGTGAACCATGATCTGAAATTGAAATTTTAACGTCGTTGTCCAACACATGCACAAGTTTGCCCCCATGCCCCCTTCCGGGATGAGTGCCCTGGGATAGAATCTTCGCCGCACAAAAATAGATTCTTGTGTGGAGAACTTAATATTCCGTCCTTCCACTCCCGCTGTTCCAGGAGCAGTCCTCAACCTGCTGATGGGTACTTCAGCAAGATTGACATCTGACCTACTGCGGTCGCAAGCCAGCCTTTAGGTGCTTTTATTTTCTGATCTGATGTTTTATTTTGTCTTGACTTTCCTAACTGTTGTTTCAAAAAGAAATTGCGGTCGACTGTTTCTCGTTGAGCCTGAAAAGGAAGCCAGAGCCGCCTGACAGCGACTCTCGGAGGACGTTGGTTCTGCTTGGTTGGCCTTCTGTGTTTATCTCTCTCTCTCTCTATCTCTCTCTTTCTTTCTCTCTCTCTCGGAATCTGGGTTCATCCCTGTTTAACACATCGTATAGGTCGCGTAGCGCTGGATTGTTGTGCGATCTGATTCTATCGAACACGCTTTCTGCGTGTTCTCTCATATACACGTCCACATATCGTGTGTTCAGTTCCAGGTCTCAGAATATGTATCTGTTGGGTATATATCTTGGGGAGTTTACTGCGGCCCTTACACACGACTTCATAAACGTCTGGATCTGTCTTCTGTATGTCGCTGCGCACTGACCCCAGGCAGTACAGGCGTACAGGATTATTGGTAGTAGTCTTTATCATCAGCAACTTCAGTTTCAGTCATTTTTCAGTTACTTTTTCGACCTATTATTGCTAATAGGTTTTGTCGGGCAGATCTCGCCATTCCTATTCTCTGCCTTACGTAAGACCTGAATGTTAATCTTCTATCTAGGGTGACTCCCAGGTATCTAGCTTCGTTGGTCCACGGAATATCTTGTCCGTTGAAGGTGACGTTGCCTTCCGGGTGTACCAGCCTCCGGCTGAACAGTATCGCCTGTTTCTTGTCAGGGTTTATACTGATCTTCTACAGGTTGGCTCATTCCTCTAATCTATCTGTCTGTTGCTGCAAATATCTGGTGACGTGCGCTTGGGCACAAGTTTGTGCGACGCGCACCACGCAAAATCGAACTCAGAAAGCCGCATGCTGTGTGTTACTTTTTTACGTGGTCAGATTTTTGGGCTCTGCAGGTAAATGTGACAGTTTTGCATTACCGTGTATGAGTCGATGAAAGCAACGGTTGAAAATCCTATAACCCAGAGCCATGATATATAGAAATGTGAATAGATTTATTTGAAATAGATGTCCTAATATACATAAAGGTTACGTAAATATATAAGTTATTAAACAAAATAAAACCAAAATAAACTTAAATATATAAGACCTATACAGTAAAATATAGTGTGTAAAAAAGTAGCTGTAGTTAATGATGAAGAAATTATTTAATAGAGAGAAGAACAATGAACAACTCAGTTGAAATAATAGTGTGCTCGTAGATATTGAGATAAGGAGCGTTTGAACAGTTGAAGGGTGTTTGTTTAATTTCATTAGG
>WOGR01009014.1:0-11548 GCA_015342045.1 Leptinotarsa lineolata | reverse complement strand
AGTTGATTATCATGTCGTCTACCATGAAATCTAATGTTGCTTTCTTTTCCATGAAAAACTGTTCAAAACTTTGAGCATGCTCATATCGTTTTTTCCACTCAGTTTCAGAAAAAGTACTGAAAAATTTATCGCATAATCTTTTCACAGTTTTTGAGTTGAAATCTACATTTTTTTGTTCAACATATTGCTTTAGAGATGCCCACACTACCTCTATAGGATTTAAGTCAGGGTGGTATGGAGAAAGCCTTAGAACGGTATGCCCGTGGGCGCTCATAATTTCATCAATTTTATACACTTTATATCGCGGTTTATGAATTTTAACTGGACTATACAAATCAATTTTTGACAAATCTTCTGTAAAAGGTGTATTTCGTTGCCTTAGCCATTCCATCATTTCGATCTTTCTATTGCGTAAAGTAGGAGACTTATTTACCTGCACATTGTAATAGGGAGCATTGTCTATCACTAAGACACTCTTCGGTGGTAAATTAGCCATTTGTAGCTATTTCATATAATTCGTGAAGTTCATCTCGTTATGATAATCACCTGACTTCGTATTTGGTCTAAATTTCAAATTCGTCTTTTTCACAAAACCATTTTCACTGCCCGCATTCACTATTATTAATCTTTGCCCTTTTGATACTAGTTTATGTAAATTATCACTACTGTTGTCATTCCAGGTTTTCATTTATTTGGGTATGCGAGATATGAATATAGGTTTCGCCCGTGAAAATTATGGGTCGCTTTTCTTGTCGAAACTTTTTCATACTTCGCAAAAAATTTGTTCTCAACTGAACGATATCTGGCTTTTTCATTAATCATTTTCAATTATTTTTCGTTTTTCTCCAACGAAATCCCATGTCATGCGTAACCTTTCTCAAGCTTTTATAGGATCCAGAATAGTTATTTTTGGATTTAAATTTATGATGTATTTTCGAAGCAATCCTTCATCAAAACCCTCTGAGTTAGTTTTAGCTGCGGCTTTCTTTCTTTTTATATTTGGTGTCAAAAAAGCAGCGGCTTCTCAGTTCTCAACCGATTTTATTTCCTCTGAAATTTGTTGTATACCGCTTAAACTTACGCCAGTTGCCATAGCAGCTCTTTCTTGAACTTTTTCAAAGTCCTTCTTAGATTTATTTTCTACCGGTTCTCGTTGCATAAAAAAAATTACATTGGCTATAGCTTCCCTCGATTGTCAGCAGTTTACGATTTAGGTTTGATTTAAACTCCATCCTAGTTAAGTTACAATACTCAAATTGTTCCCTTTACGCTTTATTTCTGCTGGAACTGTACACTCGGTTAACCCGCGATGCTCACTTCACAACAGACAAATTCGACTGACTGGGCTGTGGGCGTTTCCACTCCTGTGTTCTGCGCACAACAAAGGCGGTCTCAAATTAAGATTTTGAAACTTTTTCCTATTCTCGACAACCTGTACTGACTATCTAACAACGCTATTGATATTGTAGCACGTTATTCCAAGACGCTTGCGAAAATTGCTACATGAGCAAAAATTTGGTTTTTCCACAGTTGTATGTAAGTCTATAAGGACTCCAAGATTAGGAGTCTTTGGATCTTATACAGAAAACTTGAGCTGGTGACGATCTCTCGTTGAAAATAGGTGCAAGATTTGGTTCAAGTTCACATTGATTATTAGTTAATGCCGGATCTAGAAATCTATTATTACCATTTTTATATTGTTGTTTTTCAGATTATTGTGTACATTAGGATTTCTCTATCGACTCTGATAACAACTGAATTCATAATTTCGGTTGTATTGCTATATTGTAGAGAAATATGTGATTCTTAAGAAACTTCTTAAAGTTATAGAAACATTTATTCAATCCTCGCATAGTTGATTGAATAACCATAATTAATGAAATGATATACAGTATAAATATAAAAATATATATATATTGCTCCAAAGAATGTTTAAAAACGTGTCAGTTATGATGAAAATGGATGAAGTAAGAATGAAAACTGATTTGGAAATCATGATTCGTTCGTCATCGAGAGCATATCACAGAGAAATAAATGGAAATGGAAAATTAAAGATGTGAATAGACGAACAAACATGCTACCAAAACAGACATATAAACAGTTCTGCAATAGTTTCTGCTTTGCACATGTATAAAAAAATCTCTAATTTGTGATCAGAGCTATTTTATACATAATTTACTGAGTGGATTTTATCGTTTGAAGAGGTTGATACGTATTTACAATTTTTGAAAATATCTTTGCTATGTTATCAATGATGGCCGTAGCTGCCTGATGATGAGAAATCATGGCCACCATCGAAACCGCCTGAGCTGAATCCACCATGTCCCCCACCAAAGCCTCCTCCAATACCACCTCCAAGTCCGTGTCCGCCTCCAAAACCGCCTCCCAAGCCACTTCCGAAGCCTCCTCCTAGACCTTCATGTCCATGACCGGTGTTGATGATCACTGGTACGGGTTTCTTGACGATCTGGACATCTGGAACATGGACTGGTACTGGTTTATGGACTGGTACTGGGTAAGGCTTAGGGATGTGAACTGGTACTTTAACGGGTACTGGAACTTTGTAAGGTACTTTCACTGGTACTGGGATATTCTTAACAACTTTGACTGGGTAAGGCTTTTCTACTGGTACTGGATACGGCTTTGGTACGTGTACAGGATATGGTTTGTCAACTTTGTATGGTACGGCAACTTTAACGGGATATGGTACCTTCTTCTCCACTGTAACTGGGTAAGGATGGGGTACCGGTACTGGAATGTCTTTATGGAGAGTAATGTGACTTATAGTACCACCACCCAGACCACCTCCTTGACCACCACCGAAACCTCCTCCAGAACCTCCACCAAATCCTCCTCCGAATCCTCCTCCAAGACCACCTCCATGACCTCCTAGATCACCACCTCCAAATCCTCCATATCCGCCTCCGAATCCTCCATGTCCACCCAGGTCACCACCCCCTCCAAGCAACAATCCACGTTTTTTCTTCGCAGATTCCTCGGCGAAGACTGCTGACGTTAGCAGAAGTGTGGTGCAAATCTGAAAATTGCATTAAACTTTTGATACTGACATTGAGCAACAGTTTAATATCATGGCAAGTGTATCAACCAGAAAAAATATCTTTCGAAGATACATGTGTTATCGCATCCAGAAATCTGAAAGTATAAAACTGCGGCAGAAATGCTGACTTGTTTTTTGGTAGTGACGCTACGATCTTTGAAAGATAAAAGTATTGATGAACCAGGCTTGCCCATATAATGAAAAATATATAAAATACCTCCAGGATAGATATATTAGAAAGTGTAGATCTAAATTTGATTAAAGCATGAATCGCTATTAGAGAATGTCAAAAACTGTGATTTTCCATTTGACAATTAAGATAAGAGAATGAAAATATCACTGTTCAGGATCAACTTTTCCCTCAGTTGGTAATGTTATATCTCTGTATAATATAGGATATCATGACATAAATTCTTTTTCCAAGGCAAGATATTCTCATTTCTAAAAAAAAACGAAGAATAAAACACCACCGACTTTCCTTTACTTTTCAATCCGAAATTGATGAATGGATGTTCAAATGAATAGGATTATATTCTGATGTCATTATTGTGTTCTTAAATTGAACATGAAAATACGCAAGAAACTCAATAACGAAAAATTCAACATTAGACAAAACAGAGTCAAAATTCAATTCAGAATAAAATACAGAAGTTTTTATCCGATGAGATATTCAGCACTATCAAGTTATGACTGATAAACAGTGTAGAGCAGTCAAGTTAAAAAAAGTAACAATTTTGGTGATTGTTAATTTTCAAAAAATTTGAAAATATTTCAACCCAAAAATTCAACATCCCCAAATGAATGTTGAATTTTTGGATCTCCGCCCCCCAATCAACAATAAACAATAAAAACATCTGATTTGCGAAATTCACTACTAAACATTACATATAGTACAGTTCAGATCCAGATAAGATAAAATAGAATAAGAAACGTTCTGATTTCGAACGAAACTGTTTTCTAATGGTATTCAAAGTATGTATTCTGTTGAACCTCATCGTAATGAGTGCTAGTCTTTTTCAGAATAGGTAAATTAGTGTTTTTGTTTGCAATAAAATTCCTGAAAAAAACATAGGAGAGACCTTACCAATGATGTTCACAAACCTCTCTTTCTCATTTGAAAAATCAGGATTATGAAATATTGATACTTCGATAGTGTCCTATCCTTGATAGTGATTGAACAATTTTCACCCGTCAAAAATGGAAACATTGATTATTTTCATGAACCATTCCATTGACTAGGATTTTTCAAGAAAAATGTGTCGATGTGAGTGGTGATGAATTTTCTTATAAATAAATCAGAAACATCCATTCTGACTTTGAAATGTCAGAAAAAAAGATGAATTCTAATACTATTTTATTGGTATAGTAGTTATTTGATATCGGGAATATTTTCACGTTTTGAAAATTTGATAATCTCTTCAATGAACAGTTTTTGAGAAAAGTAGAATGAAACATGTGGTAGAACAACAAAATATGTATGCTTTCACAGGTATCAGACCAATGTTATCAAAGTGGAACACCAGGAAATATTCTACCAATGGAATATTCGTTAGAAAATTTTGAGTACACTTTTCATGATAATGATGACTTTTGTTTCTCCTCGTATGTCTGGTATAAAAATTCGTATGGAATATTTTCCAAATTTAAAAATTCAAAAAAATAATGATAATAATGAATATTTTCATGAAAAACATAATTTTTACTTTTGTCAAAAATATAAAGCTATACACCTTCAAAATCTTTAACAGGAAAAACCCATATTATCTCTGCCACATCGATAAAAAATCGTTTTGTCTGCAGTACTCACCAGAAACTTCATTTCACAGAAGTACGGAAATCAGAAAGATGCAACTGTTGTGGTTTGGCGGGCGCGGTCTAGTTTATATACGTACCCATCCTCCCCTGTAGTGATAGTACTTTCCTATTCCTCCGCGTCTTTAGCAACCGATGCATAAAAAATATACCAGTGCAATACCCGTTATTTGTTGCTCCTTCGGAGTGTGCTGTACAACCTACCGTGTCGTGTCTAGACGAAATTCTCAGAGGCAACTCCCATGGATTTTAATAAAGAATTATTTATCTCAATGTACCAAAGTATCATCGATCAATAGTGGAATTTTTCTAAAAATTTTTCATTATTGATTTTTTCTTGTTACATAACCTGAATCGCACCTTTGTGATAACTGAGTGGATGTTTCATCATGTTCCTGTACCGTAGTTGAAAATATAAACTTCTATCCTCTTAGTATTAATATCTCAATTATCAAAACTCAAAAAATTATTATTGAAATATGTTTCTTAAACATTTGCGATTTCAAGAAAACCATTTATATGAGAAAAAGTTTTCATTTACTTCATATATAGAAAGTATGTATAAACACGACAAGTTACTATTCAATCATATTCCACAAAATATTTGCATCTTCGCAGTGTAGAATGGCACGCTTCTTCTTGAACAAAACTTCTTCAAACTCCAGAGAGGGGTGCGTAAGTGGAGTTTGGTTTCTCGTGTGAGAGCTTTCCTCTTGCGGAAGTTCCGTTACAACCTTGTTGATTATTTTGTTGTAGACTTATACACCTGCATTCTTAAAATCTCTCCGAACTAGTGATAGAGGAAGGTGATGGATATTCAGGGCAGAAAGTTTAAAGGATTCCAAAACATCAATTAGTGAATTGAATACATTTCAATGAAGTGCAAGACAAAATAGATGATTTCAACACAAAAAAATATTTCATTTTACACACCTGAGGGCCTTCGATCCATCTTCGTACAATAAATTCTGGAAAAATATTGATCAACTTCTTCAAGACATATAAAAAACGTTATCTATTGTTTCCTTGGGTGCATTTTATATAGATACTTAAAAAATATTTTGCGCATGTGCTCTTTTATAAATATGTGTAAAGACACCCCCGAAAAAGCCATTGTATGGCGAAACACGTATTGCGTTTTTGTAAAACGTCAATTATGGATTTTCATCAAGTATCGGCCAATTTCATCATATATCTTGACAACAATGTTTTCGTTTTGATGCAATAATATTCCTAAGAATTTAGTGCCTATTATTGTGGAAGTGTACTCTAGAAGAATCACAAATACGTGAGAAGTGATATACTGATATCATTTACCATCACGTAAACATTATTTTAGTGTTTGTGAAAATTTTGAATCAAGTGAATTATTTCATAATATTGGAATATATCAAAGAATTTTTGATAATGAAGAAATAAAAAAAAATTACTGTTGTGATAAAACTAGCTCACAGATCAATTTGTACGAAATACTGAAAATGAACGTATTTTACCAGGAGTATCCAAAAAATTCTGAGAACCATCAGTTGGTTTCAATAAAATTGAAAATCAAATGTGCTCCAAACAGAAAATATTTTAGAGTAAGTTAAGGTGAAACAATTCATATAAGTACAAAGAGAAAAAATATTACTGGAATATTAGAAATCATCACAGAGATAGACAAATAATAGGTTATCCCGATTATTATTGTAGCCAAGAAGATTCAACTGAGAGTGTATTGACGTTAGCAAAAAAATTGTAATCGGTTTTTTACGACGTATTAACGACTATGAAGTGGAATAATATGAAATACTCTGTAAGGAAATTTTGTAATGATGTTGCAGAAAAACCTAAGTAGGATACGTCGAAGGTCAGATTTATAACGATGGACACGTTAATATTTATCAATGCAGAATTATTTTGATTTTGATATCACAGAAGTAGCTACACTGTGTATACAAAGATGTTAAGAAGAGAAAGTGACATTTTAACCGTATCAATAAAAAATATTTCGGGTTCTCCTACTAACAGAAACAGAAACAACGCTTTAACATTCAACAATTTTTTGAAAAATTAAACTCACCACAGAAATGCATCATCTAGATATGACTCACTTGGTTAGGGAAATGCTATTCGAGAAACAGCATATTTTTTTGGTGAGGGAGAAGTGTTTTCTTACGCCAGAAGTTCCAAACTCTTCCCACCAACATAGCAAAAATTATGAGATATGCACATTCTCTGCTCCTTCATGAATACGTAAACTTGGAGATATCATAGAAATTTAGCTATATCCTGATGATGCTAACCTGGTTAGCGAAATCCGCGTCGATAGAGAGTACTTTTGCTCTTTTGTGGAAAGACTGTTTCCAATAGATTCATATCATATTTAGAATGAATGAGTTTATTCGACCAGTTTCGGCAAGTCAGATACAAAAAGACAAAAAATACTCAAAATCACTATAACAAAAAAAGACGAAGCAAACAGCCATAGACTGTTCAGAATATAAAAATGCTGTCATGGGGGTACACGATTTTCATTATTATTATGTTTGTAAACTACACAAAAAACATAATAATGAAAATCGTATTAATCAATAACTTTCTCTTCAGAGTTAAAGATTATCAAATCATCATGCCCATTGGAAAATTTTATTTATGTGAAGGTATGATAAACAAAAAAGTCCTACAGATGTTAAACTTTTTCCATCAATTCATATGTTCATTTCATTATTTTCTACTCATTTTTACTGTGATATAATATATATTCAGATCATTCCCAAATTGATTTCAATTCAAAAGCCAGCAATAGAAAGCTATTTCAACTTGTTGGGCATCGTCAGTACCGAGCAGGCGGTCCTGGATTGAAGAAAAACTGTGAAAAACCAAGAACAGTACCTGATAAAAATAACTGCATAATAGCAAGCGAAACATAAGTGGAACCACCTATTTGTGTGAGACCCAAATCAGCTTGCCAGTTTTTATGTCGGCGTTGGTGGTTTGACTAATCAGCTGACAACTGCATTAGCAGAAATTCAGGAAGCTTTCCTGGAGTGTCATCGGAGAACGAATCCACATGTTTCTATATGACGCTCCAAGAAGCTATGACTACACTGAGGTCGAAATCTTCCTACTCCCAAAAGTCGAGTCCAAAACCCTTACAGCGTCTCAATATCTGAAGAGTAAGCACATTGAGATCTTAGTGTATTCATAACTTTTTGAAAATGGCTTCAAAGTAGAAGCCGAAACGTCGAACAACTAAAAACACCAGACGCGATACAACCCCGTGCTGAGAGAAATAGAAACCGGTATTTTATTCAACATCTTCGTCATCGAAGCCTTCATAGTAACGTTTTTCGATTTTTTCATATCTAGTTCAACGACAAATCCTGATATAAAAATTAAAATCTCCAAAAGAATATTTGAAAAATCGAACTTGAGAATAACTCCACAAAAAGCTCTCTCCATGTGTATTAAACTATCAGCAGACATGAGCTATAACCCAATTTTGTAATTGAAATGCACAAGTAACTGTCAATAACTTCCTGGTACATTTTAGTATACTTTGTACAATTATTTTGATGCATCACGAAATCACACATCCAAGATAAATATGTAGATAATATATAACTTCAGATATAGAACAAAGAAATAGTCTAGTGTGAATTCTGTTTTTCTCAAGTAACAGTAATTTCGCCAAGTTTCGCTAATTTACTTTTGTGAATACAGCGCACCGCATGTATCATTCACTTAATCAGCTGTGTTCGGCGGCTAGTTCCAGTCAACAGCTAAAGCTAGCCATACACAACTTCAAAAGAATATTTTGCAGTAGAATTGAATTGATAAAAAAAATTTTTCGAATGGATACAATATATAAAAATTTTACCAAATGAATATCACTTTCTGACATCTTGTACGAACAATTAGAACTTTGATACAATTGCAAATCCAATTTCATTAACAAGAATCCACATTCGCTATTGAAAATGAATCGATGGTCCCAAATGAACTACAAGCAAGACAATTTTTCGTGCGAATAGGCACATATTTTGCCGATAAAACTCAGATATTGAAACTTATCACTCATATTTCCAAGGTTATCGTTCTGCGATTAACTATACAATGATTGTCGATCAATTTTCACTACGTGTCGTCCAACACAGGCTAATTGCACGTTGAAAGGTAATACCTCGTTCATCATTAGCTTGCACAAGTTCAGACTTCTGAGGGTGTTCGTTTGTAAGAAGCCGAAAGCTGATTAACGGAACAAAGTTGTCCAACAAAATTCACATATGAAAAGTTCAACTTTCTATCATTGAGAAAGCTACTCTGTGAAGCTTTTCATATGCACTTCAACGCCCTCTCACAGTATCCAAAATAGGGTAACAAACATTTATGGGAAAATTGTCTTCTTCACAAATAGGTGTTTTTTCATCAAGCTGTGACTCATCTGGCTGAAATTTACTAGTTTTTTTGCGACGACTATCATAACGACAATAAATTTGGACTCGAGATGAATTATTATATATTCCATAGAAAATTTGAAAAATATATATTTGAACTCATTTTCAAAGGAGACTTATCTTTACTTTTATTCACCTGGGACCGTGAGTCCCAGGCTTGATGGGCCTATGCTCAAATCCGTTGTCTTTCGTCTATAGATATTTCCACGGGAAGTGTTCAAGAGACTTGGCACATTTGATTCTACCGAGGGCGGTGCATATCAGAAATACGCGACGGACTGTGGCTGCTCATTATTTTGAAATTCAATTCAGTACACTTCGAACTTCGCTGTTTGAAAACTCTTTCATTTGGAGAATTGCATTCATGTGAAAAAAACTTCCTGAGAACGTTTTTCCCAGTGGATTCCATCTTCAGCGATTCAAATCCAATGTGAATCACAACTTTTGCACAAGCACCGCTTTTATAGCGCCTCAAGATGTATCTTGTAATGCTTGAGTTTTTTCCTTGAAAAAAATTGCCATTACCTCGTTCAATAGAGTAAAATATTGCTCGTCCAAAAATGAATACCGACTCCCTATAATGGTAACTATCCTTTTCCAGAAAGTGTCGTCAGAAACTTTTTGAAACTCCCGATGTCATATCCTGATGATGCTAACTTGGTTATCGAGAGTCAATCCTGGTGTGGATTTTTTTACCTACCATATCACATTTATAAACATAACTGCCGGTACCAAGGGTGTGGCAGATACCCTCAGGGTTTAGAATTTGAATGTACATTTTCACGGTCGGGGGTATGTTTTGGAAATAGGTTATCCTGGATAGGAGGCATTGGTACTGAATAATAAAACCTAGAGATCAGAAAAACTCCGCCTTCAAGTGTGGATTACTGAGAAGAATGAAACAGTGCCACATTGGATGTATTCATTTGATGTTCTGGTCAAGAAGAACAGGATCTTGAAGATGAAGAGAACATGAATAGTTTTGAGTATCTTGTTACAAAATTTGAATGTCTAGGTAATGACATAAAATGAAATTAATTAAATTGAAGGTGCGCTGTTGAAGAAATGAAAAAACAAATTGTTAATGAGAAATCTCAAAACAGGACCATTCCAATACAATATATAAAAAACAATTTGTGGTAAAAAAGAAGTATGTACAGGGATATCATACAAGGATAAATTCTGAAGATAGTAGCAGGGATCCTGAAAAGAATACAAGATAAACAAAAAATGGAAGAAGTTCATATACCGTTAATTATTGATACCTTCATAATGATACCTAAGGCTTGCATAGGTTCCCAGGACTACTTTTAAACCCAAATATGGCTATTTATTCAATGAAGTCAATTGTACATATTTGCTAATGTGACCGTTGAATTGGATTGATAATAATTTCCGAAAAGGAAACATGTCACAGCAAGGTTACTTCTTCAGTCTTCCAATATGAATTATTTTTCTCATCATGAAAATCGTCTATGCAACACTCTATAGGAAAGTGAAAGAGAATTTCATTTCGAACCTTCCATAAGATACGTAAATTAGTGAAGCAGGTTATGTATCTTTATATTCATGTTCACGGTTCACTTAACTACAGTAGCCTCTGTTATTAATGCCAAAATTTGAAGATGAAATAGATAGCTTTTTGAAGGCAAGATATAGTTTCAACATTCACTGGTAGAAATTAGTTCATTCAAATCATTTGACAAACCACCAACTAAAATGGAAATCCAAACTGTAAATTGATGATTTTGATAAATATTCCATCAGTATGCACATTAATGGAAGAACACATTTTTTAGAATCATTTTATATAAAATAATCATCAAATTGTATTTTACAAATATGAGTGACTGTATACTGAGTGACTGTATACTGAGTCATTAACGAGTTAGATTTCAGTAAAATATCACTGATAAAACTTGGTTACAGAAAATAGTGGAATTTTCTAATATAAAAATGAAGAAACATTCCAGAATCACAAAAAAGGTATATTTTTCCCTAATTACATATTCAAAGTACATAGTTATCAACATGTAAATGCTTATTTTGTAATAACTCACAAACTGGAATGCTCTGGTCATACAAACCTCTTGAAATACTGAAATCTGTTGACTTTTCAGTAAAATTGAAGTAAATTTGAACAATTTATAATTGAATGGTCATATTCTTGAGAATAAAAACCAATCCAAATTCCTGGGAATCTTCATGGATAACAAATTAAAATTCGACCAACATATTT
>WOGR01009013.1:0-11548 GCA_015342045.1 Leptinotarsa lineolata | reverse complement strand
ATCCATTCCACTTGAGTTTACGACAGTAACGCTCGCAAGCAAGTGGAACGGGAAAAACTGCGGTCGTGAGCGTGATCGTTGTGAGCGCTTAGTGGAATGTACCCCGGTAGTTAATAGAACTTTAGCGCAACATTTCGAATATATTTAAATTTCTCACGTTTATTTTGTCGATAACGTATATTGGTTCTGAACAGTTGCTCGGGAAGGAAGTAATAATAAAAATAGTACAACCATTGTCTACAAATCCTTAGGCAATGGTACAACGTTCAGATAAAAGTTCAACTGTTTTTCCACGGGGTTGATAAATAAAATGAAAACGAAATCAGATTTTTTAATTTATTATTACAAAACATAGCTACTTCGGCTTGTACCTAACAGTCACCAAACAAAATAAGTTTTGTCATTTTTTGTCTTACTGTGGCACTTTTTCCATGCAATTCTGAATTTAACAATTTACTGTGGTGATACATTCGACACCTTAAATACCTATGTAGCAGTAACTTTCCGAATGATTTGGATTTCTTGATATTCTTCACCTACAAATTCATGAATTATAGGGTGTCTAGGTTTGTAAATATTCATATTTACAGCAAAATGATTCATTACTGTGTTTATAATTTTCTGCTTCGAGTTTATTTTCTTGAACGTCCTCTTAGTTTGTATTAATAGACTACATAATCCGTTGGAAGAAAATGTTCACCATTGGAGTATACTGCTCTCTGCGAACTGCTTTTATCCACAATTTCAGGATATCTGGTCATTTGAAAGGAAAACTGTAACCAATCAAAATTCACTCTCAATCTTGCTTGAAATATTGGTGAATGAATTATTTCCATATCCAATTCTAAATATTGTTATTTAGAACTAACACCAATAACAAAATTAAGCGTTTGCTAAACCACACACGACAAAAGAAGCGAAGCTAATAGCACACTTGAACAACATGAATGTATATCTTCACAAATATTATACCCTATGAACAAATATAATCTCAGAAATATCTGAATTTATACTTGAAAGATATTTTATGCATCGAACCATAATTTATTTGGTACTTTTTCACATATACTCAGTGGGCATACTTGAAGACTAGCTATAAATCAAATCATATAAAAGTTTCAAACTCCCTACACTGTAGGTTAATGGACTGACACATCAGAAAACAACTACTCCCCTGGCTAATACAACAAAGGGCGTTGGATTATATCCGACAGGTGTCAGTGCATGAATCTTCACTAAAGTATTTCCTGCATATGCTGTTGGCGATACAACTGCCAGAATCGATTTTCAATTGAACGGGCACACTTGAGACCGGTATCGGGCTAATTTATTTGGCCTCTCGTCAGTGCAAGGTCGTGGTCATCATCAACAAAAAGTCAATGATAATCTATAATTCAAATTCGAATTCCTTTCAGTATATAATTCCTCGTACTAAGCCGAAGCGAACAACAAACAACTTGTTTGTTATATGTGACTATATGAGAAAAGTTTTTTTCTTATACGAAGGAAAGTGCTTGAAAATAAAACTAAAAATAAGACAATTTACTCAGAGTAACACATTCATTGAATTTTTTATTTCATTATTCAATCATTACCTGAAAGGAGTAATAGTTTTTCTCTAGTAGAAAGGATTTAAGTGTAATTTTGAAGCTGTGGATAATACTAGAGTTTTTCAGCTCAAGTGGTAGCAAATTGAATAATCTGAGCCCTATTACAATTGGGGAATTGTAAATCAGTGAATTTTTACAATATGGCATATGAAAGTCTGTCTTACACCTAGTATCAATAGAATGCACATTTTCATTTCTTATGAAACAGTTTCGGTTATCATATATAAAAACACATAATGGTAATGTTAGTATTTATAATCCTGCTATAATCCTGCTATACATCTTAAAATCTTTTTCTGGGCGACAAAAACATCTTTGCATGAGAAGGAAGCTCCCCAGAAAATAATACCATACCGAAGACGCGATTCGACTTGAGCATGATAGAGCATAATCAGCTGTTTATGGTCTAAAATATTACGAAGGTTTCTCAGAAGATAATTCATGGAGTTCAATTTTGATATAACTGTTCCACAATGAGTTTTCCAGCTGAGAAATTCATCCAAGTGTACACCTAAAAACTTCACCATAGAACACGGAGAAATTTCATCATCTTCAATTCTCAAGTTGAAACTGGTTATTTCTTTTTATCTAGCATGAAATCTTATCAAACGTGTTTTTTGATTATTAAAATATTCACATATAATAAAAATTTATAGGGCCCAACGCTGATCCCTGTGGAACACCAACATTAATATCCACATAATTTGATGTGTATAACTTTTTCACATTATTATTTTTCATTGTTTAATGAAATGCCTATCAATAGTCAGTATTTTTTCAAAGGGGTTCGCCGTGGTCTAATAAGGGTACGAACGTCTCCTGTTGTCACGACAACGTCTCCTGTTGTCTATGACAACAGGAGACGTTAAGGACAGTGGTTGGACAGCGATGAGCCACCCAGGCACTTCTCAAAAAAGACCATGCTCATTGTATGGTAGTCATCGGCTAGTGTGATTCACTATATCTTTATGCAACCGGGCCAGACCATCACAGCAGTCCTATTGTGAGGAAGTCGACGAAATGTACCGAAAATTGCGTCAGCAGCAGCAGCTGGCAATGGTCAACAGGAGAGCTACGATCCTGCTCCACGACAGCGTCCATCCGCACGTTTCACAAATTATCGTTCGAAAATTAAATGAATCGACTGTCAGAATTCTGCCTTACCCACCATACTCCTTGGACCCCTTGCCAACCGACTACCATCTTTTCAAGCAGTTCGATAAATTTCTCACCGGTAGAACCTTCGCTAATCAGGACCATGCGAAAACGGCCTTCATCTACTTCATCGAAACCCGAGCACACAATTTTTATGCTGACGTTGGCAGAAGTGCATTGATTCAAATGGCGGTTTTTTTTTAATAGGTTGAGATAGACTCAATGAAACATGCAAAACTTCTGAAACATCCTAATAACAGAAACATACAAATGTGAATTAATGTAGCAAATAATTATCTAATGTCAATTCAAACAATAATAATGATAAGGATTTGCTATATTTCAAATTCATTTAATGTTATTCAGTAATTAATCTTAATAATTTCAGAAAGGTAAAAATTATATCTGTTTGAGATAATCCTATAAGCATCTGATGAAATTATATCTCCATATTTCAGGATGACGATGTTGCTGCTGTCAAAAACGGTTCCCTCAGCATTCACAGAGTTCGTAGAGGTGGTGATGATCCTCACAAGCGTGAAATCACCACCCTCCAAATGGAATTGCAACAAATTATGAAAGGCAATTACGATTTCTTCATGCAGAAGGAAATCTTTGAACAACCCGAATCTGTCGTTAATACAATGAGGGGGCGTGTGAATTTTGAAAATGGAGTGAGTATTTTTTTTTGCTGAAACGTGTTTGATAATGGATGGGTAATCTTGAATGTTGAAAATTCAAATAAACAGGTTTCATTATATCAAATTTAAAAATCAGCTGCATAAAATAGTTGTATTTTTTATAGCCTGTTACTTTAATTCATGTTTAAAACTGAGATTTAAAGTACAAAGACCGCAAAAATTTTTTTCATAAACATTCAAGAGGTATACTGACCAAAACCCATGTAAAATATGTTTATACATATGTGTATTCCCAAACAACATTATTAATTTTTGTCACACCCAGACAGAAATATAGTCTTTCATCAGTTGATTTGTCAAATATTGTATAGGTTGATGAAAATTCAATTGTCTTCGTTAATTTTACTCTAGAAACTATTTAACAATAATGCCAATAAAATGCAATTCAGTTTAGTTCTTTATTAATCCATTTGAGTAAGAAAGGTTAAAATAAAATGTATACACTCTTGAAATATGAAACAAACATACATATTTATATAGACAGATAACTTTTCGAAAAAACAATTCTCATATGGAGTAGGTAAAGGCACTGTTCAAAAATTGAACGAATTGAGCGTCTAAGTTCTGCCACACCTACCATTACCCCATACCTCTCGCCAACCAACTGCCACCTTCGCCAATCAGAACTAGCCAAAAACAACCTTCGTCGACTTCATCGAATCCCGAGCACTCAATTTTGGTGTTGACAGAATTAATCGACCTAAGAAGTTGGCAAAGTGCACTGATTCAAATGGCGCTAATTTCGATTACAGCTCACATATATCAGCTGAACCAATCATGAATTCTACCTCCTATGCCAAATTTATAGAGCTTGTCATACAATATTTCGTGTTGAATATAGTCATACGCTTGACTTTATCACAAAAAGTTCCAGTTAGATTTTCCCCTATTCAGTAGCTGAGTGTCAATGACTTGTCTTCAAATATTTTGAGCGAATTCCTGATGGGAGTTTCTTTAATATTTTGGGGGACCTGAAATCTAGTTGCAAATTCGTATTGTTCTTACCACAATTAATTTTTGATTTCTTAATTCACAGACTGTGACTTTGGGTGGAATCAAGGAATACATTCCTGAAATCAAAAGGTGCAGAAGACTCATGCTGATTGGTTGTGGAACAAGTTATCACAGCGCCGTTGCTACAAGACAGTTGCTTGAAGAGTTGACGGAATTACCGGTGATGGTCGAACTAGCTAGCGACTTTCTGGACCGCACCACTCCTGTTTTCAGAGACGACGTTTGCTTCTTCATTTCGCAGTCTGGAGAAACGGCCGACACATTGATGGCTTTGAGATATTGTAAAGAGAGGGGTGCTCTAATTATCGGAATCACAAATACAGTCGGTAGTTCCATCTGTAGAGAGTCTCACTGCGGAGTTCACATCAATGCCGGCCCTGAAATCGGAGTGGCATCTACAAAAGCTTACACCAGTCAGTTCATTTCCTTAGTTATGTTTGCTCTAGTAATGAGCGAAGACAGGCTTTCTCTGAGACAGAGGAGAAAGAAAGTAAGTTTCAATTATATTCATAACTTGTAAAATTGCTTGTCTAAAACACCAGAACTGAAAAAAAAACGGTTCTTAGCACACATTTTGTCAACCAGGTTGACATTCTCAATAGAAAGTAAATAATATCGTTACTGTAATTTGATGTTATATGCGAATATAATCTAACTTTCACTATCCATCACAAGTCGTTACCACCTAGAGTTCTCCAAATAATTTTTAATCACAAATTATATGAAAGAAGGAAATCCAAGTTACAGTTCATGAAATCAAGAACAAAAATTAACAAACTGATAAAACATCATTTTTATCGTGTTAATTAGAGTAATTTTGAAGGAGCTTATATCAAATGGAATTCATTACAAGTTCTCCAAGAGATATTTTATGCAAGATCATCTCATATTGAGGGATACCGTGATATGACTTGGACATAAATAGAATGTCCATTGGATATCCAGTTTGTCTGAGAATCAATGTTTGGGTTTACGAATGTGAATATTTTCTGTAGTTCTTTGAACTAGTTTTTATATCTCGTTTAGTGTTGTTGAATAATTTTACAAATTCCCAGCTTTTTTTTACATTCACTGGCTTTCTGTATGATCAAAAGAAGTAGAAATTCAGGGTAATATTTTTTTTGAAAGCTTGTTACTAACGGGCGTGACTGAAGAAATTTTAGATGAAATTACAATGCAAGTCTGATTTTCGAATTTTAGCAAAGCATTTTTTTGCAATTTATGCAATGACACACATTGTCTATTGAACCAATAAAAAGCTTGATATATTGTGGTTGAATATAGTAACTACCGTCGACGATTTCCAAAAACACCCAATATTTCTTTTAATCAGTACATTAGAAATTTTAATTTTTCATCATTTTAATTTCCATGAAACATGTTTAATTGACGAATAAAAATCATTACTGAAAAAACTACGAATATTTGGACATGAAAAAATTCTTGCAAAAGGGATCCCCAAATGTCTGAATGATGAATAAATTGCAAATCCACTGAGGGTTCAACCCTGTGCGTGGTTAAATTGACAAACACAAAATTTAATTAAAAAAATTTTACATATAATATCACAATTGCTCGCATAGAAACTTTTCATGTTGACCAGAAGCCAGAAGCGTGCAAGAATGAAAGCATCACACTTGACCTGTGCTTTGTTCAAGAAAGTTGCAAACTTCTCAATCCTTGTTGTTAAGATGTATGAAACTTGGATACATTCCTACGACCCATCAGCATAATAGCAATTGATAAAATGGTGACACTCTGGTTCTCCTAGGTCTAATGAAATTTGTATTCAAAAATCGGCTGGAAAAGTTCTTCTTTCTCCAGCTTTCTGGTATTTCCAAGAATCGATTGTGGTTAATTTTCTGGAAAAGGGTAGAACAATAACTGGGTATTACTATTGGACGTTACTGACTGCTCTACAGGAAAGAAATATGGAGAGAAGATTTGGAAAGGTATTTTGTTCTTGCAGGACAATGCCTCTGCACGCACATTGCATATTGCCATGCTAAAATTTTTCAACCGTATGCACACCATCAAGCGTATTCCCGCTATCTGACTCTCTCTCATGCAAACATTTCGTGATTCAGGTGTCAAATTAGTCGAACTCTCTCCTTATTCACCGAATTTGGCACTGTTTGATTATCATATCTTTCCCCCCAAAAAAGGTCTCCCAATGAAGTGGTGATAGAAGTTTTTTCCCTATTTTGGAGCGATATGACTTGTCCATTTCTTCTGAGTCTATGGAAAACACTGCAGCCTAAGCTCATTGCGTTTTTCTCAGAAGTCACAAAAGTTGTGGAGGCTTGGTTTGCAAAGCAAGAAACATTTTTTGTAGATCTAAAGGCCTGACAGGTTCACTGTAATAAATGTATCCAATTTTTGTTTGCTTCTATAGTAAGCTTAGAATTTTGCAATACATTCTCGTAATTGAAAATTTGTTGTTGAATTACTTTTCTTTGTGTCAACACATATCGATTCATGTGATCCAGATCTGTGAAAAGGAACTCTACTCTTCATTTTTCAAAAAGTGTCACACACATAATTTTGTATCTTTCGAGTTAGTATTTCATAAAGTTGTTTGTTTTTGGAGCTTTCCTAATAGTTTTATACTTCACTAAAAAGTTGTTAGGATTTGGAAAAGACTCTTTCTCTAATGCATTCGACAGAGTAAATTATGATCTTCTTATGGCTAAGCTCCTAGCATTAGGCATTAATGGTAACATGTCAAAATGGATAAAGATTTATATGGGGAATAGAATTCAGTATGTTGAATATGCTGGGTCCATATCATCACAAATTTCTGTAAAGTCTGGTGTTCCACAAGGTTCGCTTAGAGGCCCAATACTCTTCATTCTTTTCGTAAATGATGTGTCGGACGTCATACACCACAGCTATTACTCAGTGTTTGCAGAAGATCTCAAGCTTAATAGGGTAGTATATAACTTTTGTGATGCAGAACTGTTACAGCTAGACTTGAATAACTTATCTCGTTGGTGTGATATAAACATGCTTCATTTAAATATAAATAAATGTTATCAAATGATATTTTCAAGAACTATGAAGCCTATTGTATATCCATACAAAATCAAAAACATTAATCTAACGTTGATTGACAGCGTTCGGGACTTGGGACTATTGTTTGACCACAAAGTAACCTTTAAAGGTCATATTGATCACATTATACCTAAATCACTCAAATTATTGGGATTTGTTCAACGATCTACAGACAAATTTTCTATAAATACTTTCAAAATATTGTATTATTCTTTGGTACGCTCGGTCTTGGAAAGTAACTGCGTGATATGGAGTCCTCTATATCAGGCAGATATATCTAGGATTGAAAAAGTACAAAACAAATTTCTGAGATCATGTGCATTTAGGCAAATATCAGAGTTCCGATTATGAGTACTCCGATATTCTGCTACTCTTGAATTTATCTACTCTGGAGCATCGCCAGGCTGAAATTGATTTAAGACTACTTTATAAAGTTATAAATGGTGATATGAACTGTCTATATGTAACACAACTGATTGACTTCAATGTAAATTCAAGAAGAGCCAGAGTGTCAGAGTTGTTTAAAGTTCCTTACCATTGTACTAACTATGGCTTAAATGAATCCATTATTAGAATGCTTAGGCTAGCAAATAAGAATAGCATTTATATTGATTTATTTGATTCATCTTTATATCCTTTCAAGAATCAGGTTAAACGTATTGACCTACTATGAAGAAACTGCTGATTGTTATTATTAATTATTAATTGATACTTTGTATTTTTCGATACTCTATGGTATTGTTCAATTGTTTATTTTTCTCATACTATTAATGTGTTTATTGTAAAATGGAAAGTCCGTAAATAAATAAATAGATTTGCTGGGTGTCTATATATTCCACGTCTTTTTTGTTGGGTACCTATTCTGTATTATACAATTTTTAGATCATAACTGGTTTGAAAAATTTGCAACATCAAATCGGTGAAGTTTTGAAATTGGACAGTCAGGTCAAGCTGCTGGCAGAGGACCTTTATAAAAAGAAATCGTTACTGATAATGGGTCGTGGTTTCAATTTTGCCACTTGTTTGGAAGGTGCCTTGGTAAGATAGTTTTTAACTGTGTAAGATGAAATAACGATAAGTTTCTGTATTTTTCAGAAAGTCAAAGAATTGACTTACATGCATAGTGAAGGAATTATGGCCGGTGAATTGAAACATGGACCGCTAGCTCTTGTTGATGAAACAATGCCTGTTCTGATGATAATCATGAGAGATCATGTATACAACAAATGCATGAATGCGCTTCAGCAGGTAGGCTTAAAGGTTCATTATTATCCATATCTATACTTATAAATGCAAAAGTCACTCACTCATTCATCTTTGTTTCTCTTTACTGGTGAGTCCTAGGATGCTAAAATTTGGTATATAGGTGCTTCTTACGTCTTACCCCGTGGGGGTAAAAGGGGCGCGTTTACATATGAAAATTACCTTTTCATCACCGTTTCTCCGTACCGCTATATTTTCGGAGGCTGAAATTTTGTATGTAGGTTCGTTTTATATTCGAAGTCGCGGGAAAAGGCGCGTTCATAAAGTAAAGTTACCTTTTCATCACTGTTTCTTCGAACCGCTATATTTTCGGAGGCTGAAATTTTGTATCCAGATGTGCAATAAAAAAATGTTTAAATATTCCAAGTAAGACGCCAGCCGCGGGGAAAACAGACTTGTTTTTAAAATTATCTTAATGAAAAATGAAACTTTCCATGTTTTTTATCTGTAAGTAACGTTACTGCAGTTTCGTCCCAAAAGGACATTTTCAAACTAATACAAAAAACGTTTATGGTATTAATTTGAAAAAGTCCATATAGGACGAAACTGCAGTAATGTTAGTTACAAATAAAAGTGGTTAAGAAACATAGAAAGTTATATTTTACATCCATCAATTTATTGAAATTATCTTTAATATATCCTCCATTTTATCTATCCATAATATGGCCCTTTACAGCATGTAATTTGAATGAATATTTTCGAAGATATTACAGATTTAAAATGCAGGGACATAGCGGTTGCGGCAGTACCGGGCAAATTATAAGTTGCCCTTTCAAGAATAACCTCTGAAGAAAATATGTTTGTATTGTCTTCTGACAAAAAAGCTGTGAATGTTGTAAATGAAGACTTTCTGTAATATATTTAATATCAGCATTGCACCCATGCGGAGCCGGGGCGTTCACTAGAAAAATATAAATGAATTACTATTTTTTACATTATACAAACTGTTGAATTGAAAAGGGGATATTTTTGAAATAGATTAGTGAATAAAAAGCTTCTGTTCTTGTGCTTCTCCATCTTTATATGAAAAATGAGGTTAAGGTCCGCAGATAGGAAGAAAGCAATTAAATTTAAAATTAACTTTTTATAAAGATGTTTATATCATGCATAAAAATCTCTTTCAGTTACAAACTGAAAAAAAGCCCATTCGAAACAATTACTTTCCAACATATGAACATTGATAAGTCTATCATCCTTAGGTTTTTGGTCAAAAACATGTATCTTCAACTTCTAATCAGCACTTTTTGAACTTTTGATGAGGACTTGAATATAATACCTTAAGGATGTTGGATTTTCATGAAATAAGATTTCATACCAATGCTAATGTTACATTGTGTAACAAATGTTCGACTTGTCTACCTTTCTTTAAAAGTTACCCACATTTTTTATATAATGATGTGAAGGAGCTTTTTTTTTAAAAAAACGCATAGATGCACTTGGATTCATGAAAAAAAAAACAAGTTAAATTCTGGTTTTGTATGTTTTTGGCGATGTCAGCCATTTATACATTGTTACAAGCCAAAGTCTAGTTCAATTATTCGATTTTTAACATATTCAATATTTTGTCCGATTTTTCTTTATTATACTAAAATTTCATGTGATTCGATATTTTATCATATAATTATATGATAAAATTTATGAAGATCATTTTTAATATAACAAATCAGCATTGCAATTTAAAGAGAAAATGCTGCATTAATTCTTGGCACTATTTCTTCTTCCAAAGTCTAGATGAAATTTTCTTTCACCCACAAAATTGGTCTGATTTAACTAAGTTTCCTGATTTAATAGATTTCTCCCCAGCTTCTTCTATTGAAAATTATCCAAAGGGTAATAAAAGTAAAACACACTATAGTTCCAAAAATTTTGTGGTAGGAGACCCAACAGGAAAATCGAACACTAACCGTTTCAACATCATGAAAGGACAAATGCAGAAGAGGAAAAATGTTCAAACCCGGGAAAATTTTGCAGCGATTCAGGCCGACCAAATCTCTACCTTTTGACCACTACCCGCACATTGTGATCTCCCCAACGATGAACCACCAACATCCGCCTATGTTTGAACCCGTCAACAATTTCGACGAAGTTGCTGTTGATCAGGACGCCGAAAACGAGTTCAACAATAATCTTCTCATATGCCCTTTCAAGCACTCCAGTAGGTCCCAGCAGTTTGTAGACCCAGACTGTTATAGGATGCGCACCTTTTTATCTTCATACATGATCAACGATCGGGCAGTAAACTTACAGCCAAGGGGTCTGCTAATTCAAAGCAATTACTGCTACATCAGCTCAATTTTGCAAGACCCGATCGCATGTCCACCAATCTACAACTTACTGAACAGTCTGAGCAAAAACTTCTCGTCGTATGACAAAATGAAATCCACCCCATTTATATTTGGAATGTGTCGTTTTGTGGAGCAGTTTGTTTATTTACCTTCCATTAGGACGAAAGACGGGAGAGTGGATAAACATATCAAGAATGACCAAGAAGTTATAATCAGCACTGGCATCCCATTCGGTCCGGCTTGGATTTATAAAATGTTGCATAATATGCGGGCTGAGTGAATTGAGGATATACAACAAGATACAGGAGAGTTCCTAGGTTTTCTTTTGAATGGACTCAATGATGAAATGTTTGAGCTAAAGAAGTTGGTTAAATATTCCACTGAAGATGAAAAACCTCTCGTTGACTCTGCTTTGAACAATGAGTCGAATAATGAATGGAACGTAATGGAATCGAAAAATGAAGGA
>WOGR01009012.1:0-11548 GCA_015342045.1 Leptinotarsa lineolata | reverse complement strand
TACAATAATGCATCTCAGAACAAGAAAATTTTAATAACATGTGTACGTTTAGAACGCTATTTTTCTGAAACTGCTCATCAAAAAACATAACGTCAGGGTATCATTAGAAGCAGAATTGAACGCCAATTGAAATGATGTGCTACTTGACACCCCTTCCCATTTAAGATTCTAAGGGTAAGTAACATCCACCCCTTCTTGGGGTTGAATCACGAGAGCTGCATATTTTCCCTGAAAGCGTCTCCATTGACTAAAAAATTGACATAGTTTTTGAATTCCTCATATCATTTACTGAAAGATATTAAGGGTGGGAAGTTTTCAAATTGACATTGAGATACGGAGCAACAAAAACCCATAACATTGAAACGGACATTGGTAAAGGAATACAGGAAATTGAGAGGTATCTTTCACTATTGTTATAAAAACATCAATAGAGATCATTAAAGATTTATTCATGTACAATGTAAAGAACGAATTACATTAACTTGAGGTGCACAGGTACTATTACTAGATAAGGCTAATTTTTTAACATAGCGGCTTGCGAACCCGCTCAATCGACACATTTGAGGGCGACTCGACACAATTGTTCAACGAGGCGATCTACCTTACAACTGACAATTTATCAATCATTCATCAACTTTAAGAAAATAGCTACTTTTGTTTCATATAAAAATCTCTTAGATGGTTTCAGTTGGAAGGAGACGAGTATGGTGAAACGATCTGTGCAGTTTCTTGATCAAATCAATATAGCGGTCTCTAATATTGTCCACGCAACTTTATGTACATTAACAATTAATTAACAATACACTTTGAACATACACGATCTACTTCTTAATAATATTGACTAAAATTCACAGAAATACTGTCATTTCATACATTTCTTCATCTTATGAAGATTGTTTTTATCTTTGAAAAATGTCAGGTTTTGCCAAACTTACCAGGAAAAAGTTATTCAACCATATAAACTATATTATATGAACAAATGGTAAATTGGTTGAGTCTTGATATCATAAATTATGTATAGAATTGTATAAAACTAATTAAGCTGAGTTTGGGAATCTTAGAGACATAAAATTAGAGGATTGAGACTGGAATTTAATGTACCTTAAAATTAAGGTTATCCACCTCTTTTTAGGGCGTATTTTGCCAAAATTTTAAAGCAATATTGCTCCGATTGTGACACCCTGTACCTCGAATTTTGAAAAACTGAGCTTGGTTTTGACCTTCCAAATCTAACAATAATATATTTTCCAGCTAGACATTTCAAAGGCTTTTTAATTATGTATCATATACAGCATGATTGTACTCAAGATGTTTTCATATGGATTTTGAATGTTCTAATCATTGTTTACAAAGAAAATAGTTAGTTAATAATGCTAAATATATTTTTTGAGGCATCACAAATAGAAGTATAGAAGTAAACACAAGTAAATTCACTCTCCGCCATATTTGGGTCAAGATCTCCATCTCTTATTTTACGGTCAGCCGATGTAGGTATCTAAGGCGTGAGGGCAAGTAAGTCAAGAATAGCTCTAGCCTGCACTCTCCCACCGCACTACACGCCGCCACAGCCCAGTAAAAAATGAAATCTTGACGGTATACACCAAAGACGTCGACCAGGAGTGAACTTACTTGTTCTTTACTTCTATAGGGTGCTTTCACTTTCTGCATCAATTAGTTTCAATTGTGACTGATGACAACCTGGTAATATCTTAGGTTAGAAACTTCAGCTGGCACAGTTCCATTAGAATACATCATAGTGATAACATATTTGTGAGAAATAATATCTTTTCAGTTTAGAAACTACATTGCTCTCCACAAGCAATTTATACCTATTTGTCATTTGAAATTTTCAGTCGTAAATGTAACACTCTATAATGGCAGGTGACATAAATTAACTGTCAAACAGTTGACATTGTCTGTATTAAAAAAAAAGGCTGGAAGAGGTTCTCCTAATATAGTATGAAACCCATTTTTCTATCAACAACATTGTAGCATTTCAAATGTCAACTTTATGATAAACGTCATACTTATAAGATTTTTTTGAACTGATTCATCTACTTGTGGGTGTTAGAAGCAGTCACTGTTAAGGAGTCAATACTAGTGAAATTTGAATGAAAAATTGGCAGCAGTTTTCAAAATCAGAATTCAAAGTTGAACTTTGACAGAATATTCTATCTACGCGATCAATTCTTTTTTTAAAAAAAACAATTGTTTTCTCGCCCGACGTTTCGAATTTAATCAAATTCTTCTTCAGGGATCGAAAAGTAGTTTCTTCATGTTAATATTACTTCACGCATTGCAAAAAAGTGTATGAGTCTCAAAAGGGGCTATGATGTCGAAAAGAATATCCAAAATTTTCGGGACTACCTTGGCATTTGATTTTCATGATAAGTTTCATATTCACAATATTTAAAAAAGTTTTGCTTTTGATAAAAAAAAATCAAGTTAGGAAAAATGTTGGTTTTATTGTGACTGTGACCACATTCAATTGTTTACTAGTATTGAAAAGAAGTTCAAACTCAGGGTAGAGTTTTCAAGAACATGGTAAATTCATTCAATTTACGGTGTGATTCAATTCGATTGGAGTCCAAAACTATGAAAGTTTTTAGTAGGATTTTGTAGTGCTTTTTGAAGTTGAAAATCCCAATTTCGAAACAAAATAAATCTCAAAAGCATTTTATTTACATTGTTATAACTATGAGATAGGTGGGTAAGTGTCCATAAAACTTTTTTCTGTATAAGTTAATGAAATTTCCATTTTAAAAATGTACGTCTATTTCTTTTGGGGTTATAAGTGCCAATTTCCAGCATTGTATAAGCCTAAAAAAACCTAAATCATATTTATGTCTCGGGAAGTATGTACACGATATGATGGAAATTTTGAGTGCGGCAAACAACGTCATATCAACACCATGAAAAATATCCGTAAAAAGAATGTATTGAAATATATCACCAAACACACGTCATCATTCATTAAGCATATATTTAGATTGTACACTACCTTCATCAGCTCGAAAAATATCGTGGGATTCGTGATATATTTATGATGTTTAAAATTTTACCAATTATTTAATCCTGAAAAAAATCATATGTGACATCCCAAAACAAACGTCTTTCTATGAGGGTCAAGCATACATAATATATCGATCATTTCATAATGGATCAAAATAATTGGTCTCTTTTACATTCTTGAAAAGATGTATTCAAAATGGGTTTCAAATGACGTCATTTTTTGTTACTGATGACTTTCATATTCAAATATTTCTCAATTTTCGGTGTGTGGAATTGGTTTATGGAAATGAAAAGTTTTTATTATATCAGCAAAATACAGATTTTCATTGATTAAGAAAATATGTAACTATTTTCATCAGCTGGAAGAAAATTATGTAATGAGACATTTTTGTGAAGTTCAGCACTTCAACAAATATTTCAAGGGTCTATAGGATCGTCCACTGCAACCCGTGAAGGTTTATTGTGGCTAACCTATTGAAACTCAACCAACCAGTTTTTTGATAAGCCGATTTTTTTTTATGATATTCAAGGTTAACTGACATAAATGATACTCTACCAAATACTGAAAACCTGATCACTTTCTAGTGGAAAATAGTCCACTCCAAGGTTGACAGACCATGGTTATTTTCCTTTTTTTCAACGAAACTAATACAAAAAGCAGTTAATATAAATAGTGAAATATACTAGTTTGTTTTGGACAATGAGTTTGTTACCATAAAATGTTTTTCCATGAATTTTCTGTGGATTTCATATTCATGAATATAAATCCCATTGCTGTGGAACAGGAATTGTTATGATCAGTAGATTATAAATATTTGTACTCTAACCGGATATTCCCGAAAAAAAAAAATGGTCGGGTGGTTCAGTCTATTGGAATTGTGGTGAAAATATATGAAAAATCCTCAATTTATGAATTTGATTTCTTATCAATTTGAAATATGTCTAATCATAACTAATCGCGTTCGGTTAGCATGCCGCCCATGCCATACAAAAAACTGCCGACATTCGGTAACTATTTAGTTTTTATGTCATTTGAATTGCCTTCGTATATACTGTTAGTTATGAAGTTTTTGGCAAATGATGAGTTGTGACCATTAAAAAGAAAATTATGCAACCGTGTACTTGATGATTTGTTTACAAAAAAATAATGTTACAATACAGAAAAATTATTTATTGAATGAATGAATGAATAATGCAAGCATCACAATGTGTGAACCTACACCTATATTTGAGTCTTTTCAAGAAAGTGGTAGATGAAAACATTTTGGCTTTTCATAAGATTCATCTTGTGAAAAATTTGTTTTTTGAAAATTTAATTTCCTATTCAAAACCTTCTTTAATATTTTCCATGAAGTTCATTAGAGTTATAATAAAAGATGAAGAATTTCTTTTGCTCTAAAAAACTCGGGCCTTGATTTGAAGAAAACTTTATTACTTATGTCTCAGGGTACAATTATGTATGAAACAAAATATCTTCAACAAATTAGTTACTTATTCAATGACATAGCCAACAGACTGTTTCAAAAGTGTACCTATTTATGTCTCTGACATATTCAAACGGGATACATTTTTCAATTTGACTCTGCTTGCCCGAGAGCAACCGTAAACAGATGCAAATGTTGGTAAAAATTCCTAGTCACGTTAAAAAAAAGATATATACACCGATTCTCCATATCTGACCTCCATCATAGAACCGACTCTTTGAGTTGGATCTCTTCCCCGGGGCTCGAGGCCGTCTCTACTATCTTCGGAACATGCTTTCCTCCCTGACCCATCGTGATCGGTTCGTCTTCTTCGTCGTCTTCGTCGATTGGCGTCAGCGCATCCCCGTCGCCCATCTGAGGTTCTTCTTCGGGCACGAAACGTTTGAGAAGCGGCGCCATGAAGCTCGTGACCGCCGAGATGGCGAACAGGCCTCCGGCTACGTAGAAAGCCACGTCATAGGAGCCCGTCGCGTCGATCAAGGCACCGGCAATCGGAGAGCCCAAAATGGCGGCCGCACCTCTGAAGAGGATCAACAGACCGAACGCGTTCGTGAGCTTATCGAGGCCCAGGAGGTCCACCAGGATGATTGAGGTTAGGGAGATGTAGCCGGCTGCAAATGGAGAAAATAGTCTTTTCACTGTATTGAAAAAAAGCAGAAACTCCCATAGATCGATTCAAATATGAAGAGTGTACAAAAGCAGGCCTCCACAAAAACGACATAAAAAAGTTTTGGTTAAAAATTTATAAAAACCAATTTCAAAAAAGTAGAAAGCATTCAAAAGAGAATTTGACACATTTGAAAGAAGATATCACTAAACTCGTGATCCCAATAAAGATTTAAGGGTCAATTCCACCCCTCTGAATCTGAAGGGGTGGAAGGATCGACAGGTCTGAGCAGTTTTTTCTTAACGCTATTTGAAATCTTCGTTTTTTCTTATATATAAAGCCCCACGTTGGGTGCCACGAATTGCTGACTCATAAAACATAACTGTTTCATTCAATAATTCGTTTTTGAAGAATAAATAAATTTTGAAATTATATTTTGGCTAGTAGATATAGATTCTCAGCAAAATTAAATTCACGTAACACAAAATCGATACTTACACACAGCAATTCCAAAAAATATTGCGATAACGACGTACAATTCATAGGTATTGCATAGCGGGGTCAGTGTAACTGAGATCGTAGATATAATCAGGCAGATATTATTGACAAACAATGCGTTCACTTGGGGAAAATCAGCGAAGTATCCACAAGCTATACGGCCTACCGTATTTGTAATACCAATAATGGATATCAGGAATGAAGCCTGTGGAGCAGCAATGCCCTAAAAAATCGAGAGGAAGTGAAGGTTTATAATTGGTACACAAAAAGTTCAATATACTTAAAAGGATTGATAAAATTTGTTGCGAGTTTTCAATAATATTTGGACTGGTATTGCTGGTATTGATATAAAGAAATACATTGCAAAAGGTCGATATTGTCAGTTGTTCATAAATTTTCAAATATGATCTGATCCGATTGAATTTTCATCATATACTCGTATATGCATATTATAATTAACATCAAACATACGCAATCTTTCTTAAGGTGGATCTTCACTTTCACCATGAAAGTTGAACCATTTGTTTTCAGTATATCGTTTTATACACCCAAACCACAGAACATGTAGGTGTTCTGTGACAAATACTTTCATTCAAAAAGGTTAGGTTGACTTTGTTTATGCTTTTTTATTAAGGATATGCCTAGTGCTCATGCAAAGTTGAAGAAACAAAAATGTTGCATGAAATATCTGTTATATCTTTTTGAATATTTCACAGTTGAACAATATGGTTTATTTTCTGGAATATCAGCTTACGAAAAAAATATTATGTGTGATAAAAATGAGCGCACCTTTTTTTGCTTGAAAGAAGACATCTAGGCAGATGCAAATGAAACTACTAACCTTTATAAATAAACAATCAAATCGAAGGTGTTTGGTTCAACTGGTTACCTATATAACCTTCAGAAAGAAAATGAAACGAACATATGTTTTTATTGCTTCACTGTTTGACTTGAATTAGTAGACTGACCAGGAGTGGCTAAACAACCACAGAACAATAAAAATATATAGGCATTGATAGAAATGTATGAATTTTGTTCGCTTAGGTGGAACACCATAAAAAATTGATTGAAGCAAAACAATTTTTTGACCGGTAGTTTATTATTTCCAGGCATAACCAATTAAAAATGGTATTCGAATGAAAAAAGGTGTGGTTTCTTTCAAATTTTTTCATTTTTAATTTTTTCATATGACGCTGCATTCCACAAATTGTGGGGTTTTGTCCCTAAAAAAACTTGAAAGGACAGTTTTCAGTTTTTTGGAGATAACTGATTGGACCAATAATGATATAGAAGTAAAATGTATACTCACAGCTGCTTTAGCGCAATCCACTATGTAAACGAAAGGAACATAAAGACCTGCCATTCCGAAAAAATTTGAAACTCCTATAAGCATGAACACTGGGTTTTTCAACAAACTGACATCTAACATTTGAGCAAGAGCAGACGTGAAACTCTCTGGCAGGACAAGACAAGGGCATATATCACCAGCTGTAAACAAAAAAATCAATTGAAAAATGGATTACTCTTTTATGCAACATTATTAGTAAGTACTGGGTTATTTCTACAAATTTCAATGTGTCGGTAAGATGGGCAGTTATTTTCTATAGTCACGTTACGAACAGAGAGATTTTGAGACTTCATTTTGTGCTTTATATTCAGTAGAATTAATAAAATGACTGGAAATGAAAACAAATACTCATATCTGGAGTGAGATGAGGTATTGCACTATCAACATTATTATTCAATATTGAAATCAAAAGGATAATCGCCCATACAAATGATTTAGAGCTGATAACTAGAAACCCAAACGTTTTGAAAAAAAAACTATCAAAGATATACAAAGGAGCAAACAAGCCAGAGAGACCTAGAAATATAGATATAGAAATGGAATAGAAATGAAAACTAAAAAACCTACTTTATCTGTTCCTGCTGAAACAAGTGAAATTATGATGGGAGTAATACTAAATGAGAGAATTGAACAATAAAGAAAGAGATTATGACATACAGTCCTAGAAAAAGAGGCCAAAATTTAGACCAAGCAACTGAGTACTTGAAGAAACTAGGAATTAGACTCTGCAGAGACAAATATATGTAATATATAGATATGTAGAAAGAAGGGAGAAAAATAGATATATTAATTTGACCATATGAGGTTAATTACATTTATGACATGTCAGATAAAAGTTAGGTACAGGGTAGTATCATATTATTATCAGACACTACCAAATATTGAAAGGATAAAAATATAAATTTTGTGTTATCGAATATTGAACTATATGCGTGATCATATAAATAAATGAAACATACATAGTAGAGATTACTTGCAGATATAAAAGTATAATGTGGACTAGTTTCCTACCAAACGAATCAAAAGATCCAAGAGGGGCTGCATTTCCGTAAATTGAAAATAGGCTATAATGGCTAATATTTGAGGGCGAAAAATCTTTTTTGAAACGTTAGTGTATGCGAATGCTACGCTTTTGGGATCTGGTTTCATCTTAGTTCATTTTGCAGTGAAATCTACAGAGAAATAGTAAGCGATTCCCTACCGAAACTAGTCTTTATAACGGACATAGATGGCGTATTCCAGTAATTACGGATTAATCTTATCTTAATACCTACGTGTTCCTTCATCATCAGTGTTTTTCATCTGCGGCAGACTCAAGATGCTCTGCCTGTAGTTCGTCAGTGATTTCTGCGACTTGAATTCAGGAAGATGTACGATTGAACCCGAATAGAAAATATCCTTCCTAGATAACGGGCGTACCATTAGCGGTTTTTCTTTCCTACTGGAGATCGAGAGTTTGGAAGTGTAAGCTAAACTTTCCACATCAGCCTGAAACAAATATTATTTTTATTCTCAATGAAAAAATCATATAATGACAAAAATGTATGACTTTTTCTGCCATTTGACATCACAGTGCGTTTTGAATATTTTTTTTCTCAAAATCGTGTTATTTATCATTGGTAGAGCCTTTTTTGCGACAAATGATTGGGATTGCACCGTTATCTCAAGCTTAATTAAAGAGGACACAATACTTTTCTCGTCGTCCTTCACTGAAAACTACCACCAACCTCTAATGTCGAGAAACGTAAGCACGAATTGACTCGGAACGGACGTCGGGCGGAGACGTATCCCGGACGTTTGTCTTTTCCGCGTCTTTCCGGTTTGAACGAATGGTCCATTGCACATAGAAGTGACGTGGCGAAAGTGGCACTCCTATGTGTACTGAACCATTTGTTTACTCATACATAGGACAGACACGATGAGGTAACAAAGAGATCATGGTTTCGCAAGTCTCTACAAGGTGTATTCAATGAAATTTTTGTTGTCAACTTGGGACAATCGACACGATGAATATTGAATACTCTGTACAACATTAATATATCTGACATTTTTTCCTATCTGTGAGAGATTGAAAACTGGACGGAGATTTCCATTGATTATAGAAATGTCTGTGTTACGGGCTCATTGTTTGACGAATTCATTTTGAACACTTTCAATTCTCTGTTGGTGAATAGTATATTGCGGTTTTCTCCATGTGAGATTCAATAATCATTTTGGAATCCATTATTACTCCCAAATCGCGTATTTCATTCACAGTTTCAATTGTATGTTTTCCTATTTGGTATTGAAAATCAATGAAGTTTCTATTTCTGGTAAAAGTTATTTTGTGGCATTTATCGTGATTTATGTATAGGCTACTGTTGCACTGTTGCCACAGATTTCTGCAAATGCATCGAGATCATTTTGCAATATCTCACAGTCCTGGATTTTTTTGATTGTTAGATAAACCTTGAGGTCGTCCGCATATAGTGAAAATTTGAAATATTCAAATCCTTCAACAATATTGTTAATATAAATTATAAAGAATAATGGCTCCAAGTGCATCCCCTGTGGTACACCCGATGTAACCACAAAATGTTCTGACTGGTACCCCTTGACATCCATAATATCAACATAACTTAGCACAAAATTTATTAATCCCCAGAAGGTACGAAGTAGTTAAGTTATGGAATAAAAACAACTACACTATAAATAAAAAACATATTTATATTTCCTGGCTGCACCTTTTGTCAAAAATGAAGGTTCTCTCGAACAAAATTAAGTGGAAGACATTAAGCGACATGTCGCAAACTACTTGCACAGAGAGGTTCAGGAATTAAATTTGAAATGAGTGCAAGTATCGAACATGTGTTTAATCTTGGCATCCTGACAAAGTGAAACTGAATGGAACAAACATTCCATCGAGTGGCTATATATCACTCGGACTCAAATGAAATCGTTTTCTCGGACGTGAATCTGTACAAAATAAATCGTCATCACAAACAGTTAGTATTGGAGTTATTTTATGTGAAAGGCGATTGTTTTCTCAATTTTCTGTTTAAATACATTTCAGTGAATGTTTACGTTATTGATTTTGACAACCTTATTTTCATTGTAAAATCCCTACCAATCGAGTTAACAAATTTTAAAGTTAAACACTACCCCTCAAGGTTGAAGGGGTGGGGGGTTTAAAAGTACATGACCAACTGGCAATTCCAAAGTGAAAATCAATATGTCTGTCCAAGAGTTGAATGACATATGTATATCAGAGAGAACATCATAATATATGACGAATACTCAACAAAGAACTTCTACAATTTAGAACAAGAAACAAGACTGTAGAAATGAGTATCATGAAACGATGGGGGAGAAGACGCAAGAGGTCCATGAGATATCAATCGTTTTGGTTACTTGGAAGAGATGGTTCTCAAAGAGGGAAACGCGAAAACGCTGTTCAAACCAAAATGAATCAGTTTTACCCACCTCACTATTATTATTTCTACTAAGGAACGAACCAGTGGAATCATTCCTCCTCCTCCTCATATCTCCATTCGAATTGCCCACGCTACCTCGAGAAGAAGCCCTTATGGGATTCAGAGTAGGTTTGAACCTCTCCCCGAACGAAGTTTTTCTTATCCTATCGAAAGTAGGCACAGATCCGTTCTTAGGCAAACCCTGGACATGCGTTGTGAAAGCCGGTTGACTAGCGTTCCTTGGCATCTCCTTAGCGTTCTGACTAAACTCGTTGCTGTTCTCCGAATCCTTTCTCACTCTTCCTTCTTGCTGGATGATCTCCAGTCTGGGATTCTTCACGCCTTTGATCTCGGTTATGCTACCCCTTGGACTGGGAGTGCCTGAACTGCCGCTCTGTTCGGTGACTCTGGCTTCGGTGATGGTGGGAAGAGTGGGGACCGTCGGAATAGGGTTCACGGGAGTTCCGGGAGCGAGCTGGTCCAGGTTCAAGCTGGAGTGGACGCCTGGGTCGATGTTCAAAGGTTGTTTCATCCTTTTTTCCATTGTTCCGTCTGGTAGTTGAACCATGAAGTAGGATCCGCCTATGCTACCTGAAATATTTCGATGCTAGTGTGATTTGTTTCTGAGGAAAGTTTCTATGAGTTCGGTTGGTACCTCATATTTTGAACTGGTGTGAAATTAGTGACCGTTTTTATATAGCAGCCGAACCACAACCGAAAAATTGCTTTATAATGAAATCTGACTGCAAATAACTACGTCAAATTTTTGTTACAACGAAATCTGTCAGATAAGTTAGTGGAAGAAATTACCCAATTCCTTGACAACAAGGAGATTGCGGTTGCTGTATATCTCGATATAGAAGGAGCATTTGATAATGCACTACCTAAATCTATAGGATCAGCCCTGACTGTAAAAGGCATAGAATCGACCGTAACTGGATGGATCTATGCCATGCTGGTAAACAGAACTGTAACTACGACTCTTCAAGACGAGGCCATTAGGTTCATGGTAACCAGGGGCTGCCCTCAAGGTGGGGTACTATCTCCCCTTCTGTGGTCGCTCCTGTTGGATAGTCTGCATGATGCCCCCGTTGGAAATGAAGTAGATCTGCAAACTTATGCAGATGACCTTGTCATTTTGGCAAGG
>WOGR01009011.1:0-11550 GCA_015342045.1 Leptinotarsa lineolata | reverse complement strand
TGGTTTTTGGTATAGTAATCTTCAAAATACAAATTGTTATCCATTAAAAAACTTTGTATTTCATCTTTCCTCGAATTTTTATTCGGTACTTTGATGAACTGTCGCGAATGATAGGAAGTGTTATCAAGAACTATTGCACTATTCGCATCCAAATTTGGGATCAATGTGTTTTCAAACCATTACTCGACAGTATTAGCTTCCATGTTCTCATGATAGTCAACATTGCAGTCCTCAAGTTTTTTTTCACATTATTTCGAAGAATTCGGAACCCATCCTTTACTTCCTCCGCAATGCACAATAATTAGTCGCGATCCTTTGTTTGCAGGTATGTTAGGCGTACACATTCTCGAACCATCAGTCCACCCTTTCGTAACTATGTCGTGAGTGTCGTACTAAGTTTCATCCAAATAGAAAATTTGCTGTTGTTCTTGTCTATACTTAGTTATTTGTTCTAATTATTTGTTACGCAATTTCACTATTCGTCTGCTTTCTATAACTGCGTGACGTTTGTTTATAATTTTAAATCTAAATCCTAGTTTCTTTATACAATTTTGAAGAGTTTTGTCACAGCAGCTCACGTTATGGCCGAAAGTATTCAATTTCTTCCGTATGATTTCAATTGTAGGAGTCTCATTGCTTTTGTAACAGTCCTATATTGTTTTTTCAATGATTTTATCAGATGAACATCTAAAGGTTTTGGTAATCCTGTACACATCGCGTCTTGCGTTCATAAGGTTTGTTTTTGACTGTTTTGAATTTCGGTCGAAGCTGATGTTGCTTATAATAGTTTGTTTTCCTCGAAACAAAACTGTGTTTCAGTATTCAAATGCACCCGAATCTTTTTCACTGGTATCTTTTTTTCGTATTGTTCACCATCGCTATTGGAATCACTCCACTGAAAAAAGTCTGCGTTGTTATCTCACACGTTATTACTATTAGTACTTGTTCAAGGACGCCACATTTTAAACAGATAACAAAAATTTTGAGTAATTATAATTGTGCCAATATCAAATTCGAACACTCAAATGGCGAACAGTTGCCGAACTGAAAATTCATGAGACGACGGACGATAACCATACTCGCATTTACCGATTTCTATTCGTCATTGTAACATAATTTAAAATTTAATTTAATGACTCTTTAGCCAATCATAAAACTCGATTAGTAACAAGTATCCAATACCAACCGCCAATTGTAGAGTCCACGAGGACTAGCTGGCAGGCAGTTCATTTTTCTTTGTTTTTTATGGCCTTTGATAAAGTCGGCACTTTTTAAGAGCTCACAATATCGGTTACTGGCACTATACATTTACGGTATTCTGAAGTTTAGAAATTTCAAAATGTCAAGTACTGATACGGCTGAAGAGACTGCTGATTTGTGCCACTCCGCCTCACCTAAAAGAAATTTTTATACCCGGCATATTAAAATAAAATTTAATTTCAGTTTTTCTTTGATGCGACTCTGTACAAGCAGCCTTGTCTGGGAGATCACGTGCACTATTCTGGAGCACTCTGTTGTTTGGTAAGACAGAGTATATATCAGTTAACATTCAACTTCTGTGGCCGTTAACCAATCGTTTTTCCACTCAGCAGTAAAGAGCATGATTGCTGGCATCGGGCCCACAGATTGTAGTGGGGTCTCTGGTCCCTTGAATGCCACAGCAGGCAAATTGTTACCTTTAATAAAGAGAGAAATACTGAACTGTTGTCTATTTCTGATCACGCGTTTCCGTCCAAAACTTTTTTATACGTTTTTAAGGGTTTTCTAAAACGATTCTTAACATTTTGGCAATGTCACATATCTCGTCTAATAACCGACTATTTGAGCACTCAAAAAACTGCATGGACAACGAATTTCAATATTGTCTTGAAAATAAGTCAGAGTTTATTACGATTCACACCCCATCCCTGATCAACCTCACTTTGAATTCTTTCCAGAATGCTACAGAAGATACGTATTTCGAAAGATGCGGTGTTATTTGACAGGTCGGGCGTCGAAAACTGAAAATATAAATTTCAGTAGCGGTGATAGTAGTTATTTGTTAATAACCATAACAGTGAATAGTGAACAGACCTGGTGGGCAGGTGAAGAGACAATTTGCAAAGACATTAGTTTTATTCGGAAGGTGAAAAACATTTACTAGATACCAACTTTTACTTTTGTAATGGCTGGTTCATAATTTTCCTTTTATTTTTACTTTAAGAAAGTTGTCACCATGTAAATCAATGTTCATACACCATACTTTTACTTAATAGTGTGGCATATGATCGTTCCCATTGATTTTCATTGTCAAAAAATTTTTAAAGGAAAAGCTAGGTTAGGTTATTACTTCAGCATTATCAATATGGCCATTACTTATCACTATTTGATTTCAACTGAAATTATAGAGAAAGACCACCCTGAAGTTGCTGGATTACATCCAGAAAAGAACTATCCGCCTGATTGGAGACGCGAGCATCACTTGCAACCTTGATAGTCTGAAACATTGAAACAAGGTTAGAGATTTGTCTCTCACCTATGTATACTTTAACGGGAAGTTTCAAGAGCGGTATATATCAGAAATACGCGAGGGACTGTGGCTGCTCATCGTTTTGAGGTTCAACTCAGTACACCTCGAACTTCACTGTTTGAAAACTCTTCTATTTGCAGAACTGCGTTCATGTGGAATAAACTTCCTGAGAAAGTTTTTCCAAATGGATTTAATCTCCAGCGATCCAATGTGAATGACTACTTTCGCACAGGCACCGCTCTTAGAGCTCCTTAAGTTTTATCCTGTAGTGCTTGTGTTTTTTTTTTCATAAAAAAAACGCTGTTTGAGATCGACAGGTCTTAGGGCAGTGTTATGATATAAGATAAATTCGTCGTTATCAAGAGTTAATATACCAGTGGTTGATACACGTAAGTTTTTTTATATAGTTACTTGAGAGCTGTCTGACCTGTCCATTTCTTCCAAGTCTCTAGAGAACACTGCAGCCTCTTGGGCTTATTGCGTTCATTCCCCCATCTTTTCATGACACCCATTCTATCAATCTTGTTTCCTATACTAGTTTGTACAGGTTCCATGTTGGATGTTCGTCATATTCTTCTGGACTATCTCTATCCCTTCGTTGCATAATCTGCAGCTAATGTCTCCGTTGTACAGCCACATTTTGTTCAGGTGTTCTCTATACGGACAGTGTCCAGTTAGTGGCTCTGTAATTAATCTGAGCCGATTCCAACTGTGTTGAAGTAGTTCTTCGGTTATTCTCTCAGACGGTTCCCTAATGAAGGTTTTACCATGTTTATTGCCAGGTACTTTTGTCCAGTACCCTGTATGCTTTTTCTCTGTCCATATTTTAAGTACCCCCAGAGCTGGTTCAGACCCCTTATATGGAGTTTATCAGTTTGCGCCTCCGCGCTTCTTATAGACTTTTATTCTGCAGTTTGACTCTTGCCAATCCTGCAGTTAGGCTTCCGGCGGGACTGACATCATCTGCCGTTTGACTCTGACAGTTTGCACCTCCAGGATAGTCTTATTTTGCCAAGAAGTCGCTCGAAGAGTCCTCCTCTGAAAGGGGAGGATTGTCCACATTCATGGATGCAAGGCTAAATACTCTGAGAGGTCACTTGGTAACCCAGAGGCTCCGTTAGTGATATCTGAGGAGACTCAGGTACCATCCATCCTTGGGTACGGGTTGCTCAACATCTTGGATTGAGCCTGGGTCCTACTTAGTCTTAGTCCATTACAACCTGTTCGGCATGGAAGACCCTACCAGTAGCTAAGCTGCCGCCCACATAGCCCGTAACTTTATCACTGTACGCAAGCCCTTCCACCACGACAAGGTGAAAACCCTTCGAGAGGGTTCCTATCGGGGTACTTTCACTCACCAAGTTTCTTGGTTTGAATACGTTTAGTTCTCAGACCACAACCTATTTGTTCCAATTTCAAGATATAACATGGCAGTTTTAGAAATCGTGGTAGGTGTCCAAATGCCTTAATTTTCACAACCAGTTTTGAAATGTTTTACTTTGCGTAATTTATCAAGGGCGTTAAGTTAACAACTATATTTTATTGTGAAAATATTGAGAACACATTCATGTAATCAAATAGTCACTATAAGTTTGAAAACTTTATGGAGCAGAGATACCTATATATGGGAAAATTCCTAGTTCGAAATCAAATCTCGGAACATTCATCTCTCCTTCACCGTAGGTTCTGATAAATACCTGCCGGGAAACAACTACTTTCCCGGCTAATACAACACTGATTATTGAATTATATCTGACAGACATTCACGCAAGATACCTGACACAGGTTAGTCTTGCAGACGTTTCTCGTTCATTCAGCACCAGGACAAAGAATTTTGTCTCCACGACTGATGCACAGCTTACATATAAAGTTTCTGATATAGTCATTTCAGCTCTTTCGTTTCAGTCTTGAGTGCACCAAAATGATATTTATGGTGCATTGTAAGATTGCGAGCAATTCCACCTGAAAGACGAATGTGTCTTGGTAGAATTTATCCAAAACACCTGAACCGCTACATCCTTCTTGACGCGCGTCTTTAGGGTATGGAATGAATTGATCTGTTATTGAGAGTCGAAACCAAGCCTTCTACTTTAGATTTCTTTATATTAAAAATCCTAAATATATATCATCTGCATATCGGATCCAAGTCCGTGGACAGTAATCTAACTCCTCTTTTTCTCACAATTCAAATGAGCTCATAAACAGATTAGCCATAAAGTTGTTGAACTGAAAGCAATTCTATTCTTTGCAGATTTTTGTTAGTTGTATATGCCTCCGATTACTTCTCCACTGAGACCATTCACCTTTGAATGTTCCCTCAAATATTCAATAGTTTTTGGTATAGGGACACTTGGAAATAACGAGGATACATCGAATGATACTAAAATCCCTCTAAATTTTATCAATAAATGAATATGAATTAACAAAACTTCAACCCAATTATGGGATTGAACGACAATCGAAACGTCGTGAAGTAACGTGGTTTGACATCACTTAACTTTTTAATTATATTAATTCATTTTCATTTTATTTATTAATTTTTTTTTCACTCGTATTTCATTTCACTATGAATTCTTTTCAGGTTTTTTTGCTTAATATATTTGCCATTTTTAGCTATTCTTTTAATTTCCAATTGTTTATTGTTTATTTCAGGGATTTCGAATCATTTTATATAATATTAGATAATGGAAGTCCGAACTGACGAAATTCACCACGAAACATTGTCATTCACCTTCAAACACTCATTGGCTTTGTCTACTTTCAGATATAAAACATTTTTTCTTTGAATCATTTGATAGGTCAGTAGTGAGTGGGTCTATTCGACCCTCCACCGCAACCCACAAGGGTTTATTGTGGCTAATCATTTGATATATGATCTTTCTTTCTTCCTTTCTTTTTTTACCGGAAATTATTGATGTGTGTCTAAATTTGAGAGTGTATCCTTTAGAAGTGAATTGAGACTCATTTTAGAGTAAGGATTCAGTGTACTTCATTTCCTGAAGGCGCCAGGTTGGTAAAACGCGGGCCGAGAAGAGTGTTGCAGTTCGGGTGTTTGGAGAAAGAGTTCGTTTTGAACATACTTCCATATATGAAATACTCCTCCTGAAAATTATCACATCTCCCGAAATGTTGATCTAAATCTGCCCTTGCATCATCTACTTTTTATGGCTTGTGAGTTTATTTGTGATGTTTGTGTCAAAAGTTTTATTGGATGGTGTGGTCCATGAACCTGACTAATTTTCGTTCATCCACACGATACAATAAAAAGGACAAACGGCCTCCACAGTTTCCAGACTTGTCGCCTATTGATAGCATTTCGTGAGGATATCTATACAGTTAACTGTATAGAACAGTAGATTTACTTCAAGTAGTGTCTTCAGTAGATTTACTGTCGACGCGACCCATCGAATCCCTCCAAGGGCTTTGGAATATACGAGAACATTCAACAAAATCTCTATAATCGTTTGAACTCAGGAGTTCATCAGTTACAAAATTCAATCAATGTATTAGTCATTTCAAATGTCTAATGTAAAATTTTACAAAACTTATAGGCGCAATCTTGAAAGCTAAACGCTATTATTGTATAGATAAAATTCAAGACAGTATCTTGCACCACTTTATGAATCTATCAGGTATTAACTCATTCCAAACTTTTTCTGAAAGTGTTTCCACTTGAGAAATATAAAATTAACTGAAATGAAATATTCAAAATATTTTTCGTGAAAAAAAAATAGACATTTTTATTTTCTGTCCAATAAAAAAATGCAAATGAATCAATTTATCTCGAACCACCTCCTAACTTTCCTTCGTTTGATGATTGAACGAAATGTCCTGAATGCGGGATCCTTTGTTCTCACATTCACACTGCTGCAAACTTCATTTAATAGTCAAATTTGAAGTGAACTAATTTAACCCTTTCACAACTTTGTCAAAACGAAAATACAATCACCTATTGCCAAACTTGAGCATATGCGCTCGTTATAGTGGTAAATATAATAATTTGAGCATGAAGAGAATGTAACGAAGAAAACTTTGAGAACCGGAAAACAAAAAACTCATAAGTTTTGAGTCCTACCTATTTTAACCCCTATGATGGTTCTTCGACAGGAATAGATCAATAGATCAAGAGTACGTAAATGGAAATTTTGATGTCGTTGACCGATGAAGGCTTTCACGTAATAATATTCACTGAACTAATTGAAAATTGAGGATTTGGTTTTAAAAAAAATGGAACTGAAGATATTCAACAACCTCAAGAATTTTGGTTGAACCAAAAAGTTTATTCACTACTGAATTGTGAATGAAATCGAATCCTAGAGAAGAATTCTAGAAAGAGATTGGGAGACGATAGAAAGAGAAAAGCTAAGAATTTCATCGATACCTCATTAGAAGTACTTGTCAAAGACATCAATTGTAGATGTAACTAAAGCATTTGATGAATTTTCGAGATGGACAGACTATTTTGAAGACCGGTTAAAAGAGAAATAGCAGAATGGTGTTGAAATATTGGTGAATGAATAAACCTACAAAAATACAAAAAAATCAGTAAATACGTATGGAATTCGAACACATATCGGCATATACTTACTTATGCAAGTAACATTTATTGTGGGATTTCCAGTAAACAGTTTGGAAACTGCAACTGGTGTTTCACTATTCAATAGTTTTCTCAGACGTGTTCATACTTAGTGTAATATGAACAAGATATTGTATAGTGAAATACGTGTTGCGTTTTTGTGAACTGTTCTGTGAAAATCTCACAATGGAGTGTAACTTATGGATTTTCATCGAGTGTCAGCCAATTTCATGACATATTCATTTACCTAATCATGCATGGATTGAAAAACAGTATAAACAACGAAAATAATCGATTAGGTGAAAATATTGGACTGAACCAAAAGATATCTCTACTCACATATTATTCAAGCTGATTTTGTAATCATGAATGAATAACAGAATTCATCTCAACTGGGTAATGTAAAAGAAATCAGAAGAATTTAGATTGATGGCAAATGCAAATATACAATTTGGGTATTGACTTGAACTGAAAGAAAATGGACATAATTCAGGATAATGAAATATTTGGCAAAAGTAACATCTGTACACCTCTATGTTTTTTTCTACTATTTGGGTACAGTCTGATTTGTTCATTTTTTGCAAGTCTTTGGAAAACACTGCAGCCTCTTTTTCGTGGCAACTATTCCAACAATCGTGTTCCTTGAACTGGTTTGTATAGGTCCCTTGCTGGACGTATGTCAAATTCTTATCATACATTTGCATAAAATGTGAATAGCTGTCTCTTTATTGCATCACCTACAGCTGTCTTTCGTTCGAGTGTTCTCTCATTGGACAATATCCATGTGTTTACCGGTATATTTTCCCAGTACTCTTCATGTTTCTCATAAACACACTCGCCAATCTAGTTCCGTACCATGATCCATGTCTAGCATACTCATCAGTGGTCACTTATTTCATAGTGATCTTCCCCGACAAATGTATATGTTCACTTCGAAGTATTGGAGATCTTAGGTTACCTATTTTGATTTTCTTGGTAAATGCTACTATGGTCAATTCCTTTTGTTTAGCCATTCTTCATCGGTAAATCCAGTTATAAAATTCGGAGCCTACTGCTTCACAAGGTCCCATTACAATGGAAACAACCCCCTCTTCATTGGTACGTCTAGTTATATCATTCAGAGCCTGCTGCTTTACAAGGTCCAATAACAATGGGGACAACCCTCTCTGGAGGACAACCTCTTGCTACCCGTGTCACTACTTTTCTCCTATAATGGTTGTGTATACCAATCTCCCTCTAAGCATCAGTCTATCCACCTGCAGCTTGCACCGTCGATCTCTCTTCTGCTCGACTCCTGGATGATTGATTCTAGAGAAATGCGTCGTCTTCCAAAAAAGCAGTTGAGAACTGAGCCTATTCTGTTTTTCCGTGACCAGGTTCAAAGCCGTTTTTGTCGACATACCTGACCTGTATGCATATTGGTTTCGATATAATGGTCTTGTAACCAGTGCTATGTCTGTAATATGCATCTTTGATTTTTCCATGTTTCGGAATGAAGGTGGCACTAATCAGTCTTCATTTTGTTGATACGCATCCCATAGTCTAGCTTCCTCCGAAGATTACACACAATTCTTCAAGTAGGAGTACAAGTCCTTTCTGCAGCATTATTGGGTAGATGTCATCTGGTCCTGACGACTCATATGGTAAAATCTTAAAAGGGTCAAAAATATTTCATTCCGAAGAAATTGAAAAAAAGTCATTTTTTCTCTGCTGAATTTCTAATGGTGGCAGAAAATGAAGAAAAAAGTTCAAGGTACACAAATATGTTCATGGAAAGTTATTGTCCATGAAGTGAAGTTAGGAAAATAAAAATTGAAAAAATTCGTCAGAATCCAATTGAATTTCTGAACTCTCCTGTTGAAACCATTCCATTACCAAAAGAATAGCAATTCAAGAAACTGGCTGGATGTAAATGAGAGCAGTGCAAATCTGAGTCAAATTCTGATTAAGAATCACTATACATGAATTTTTCAATGGCAATTAATATTGAACTGACTTGCTAGTAGTAATTATCAACAAATTGTATTGAAAATAACCATGTTCTACATTTTGTGGATACTAATGAACCGTGACACGAATGAAATTATCATTCCGAATAATTTGAAATATTTCGATGAAATCATGAATTGAATGAAACGTTTTTTAGTGCACTTGTATGAATTTGTAATGCAAATGAAACAACAAATTCATTTCATTGTATTTTATTGGAACAAAAAGTAATCTGTTGATTTACTGAACTAGGTCACACCACGTTCAGAATTCAGATAATTTTATGGTATTCAATGTAGCAAACAAGTTTCTATTTCGCGTTATGGAAGGTATAAATTCAACATGGAATATACACAAATATGACACTTCGTTTCATTGTTTCAGGTTCATGCTATAAAAATCTTGAGAAATACGAGGGATTAAAACTTACTAATACTATCAAAAGATTGAAAGCAGCGGCTTTCGTAGAGAAGAATTACCTACCGAACGTTGTGAAAATCACAAAGAATCGGCCGCTATATGAAAAACGAATTGTTGAAAATGGCTAGAAAGACAACAGCTGCCACTTGCTGTGAAGTGGTTGAATTTGCAATGTATAATTTTTTTGTGAAAGATCAATATTTATCCACAATGACAAAGAAATACTTAACATTTCATTCGCATACAGACATAGTGGCTCTTCAGTCATGTCAAAAAATTTCGAATAGTTTCTGTTTTCGAAAACTGTGAATCAAACGTCATCTTATAAGTGGCAGGATGACGAATCGATTGAAAAAGGAAATATTTCTACTTGGAAAATTCATCCTAAAATCCCCCAATAAGCTTTTCTTACTATGATCCGCTATCATTTTCCAGAAGGTATTGAAACTATACTAAGTTTATATTATCTATTTAAAAATCTGTTAGAAATCTGTTTTTCCGGTTATCAGCTGTCGCCCCCATACGAACGACAACTCTCAGAAGTTGAGAAACTTGTGCGATCTAAGGACTAACGAGGTCTTACCTTTCAACGTGTGATTCCTAACACGGTTGCAGAATCATCCTAGCATCAACCAGATAAATTCTCTCGAGAAAATATCTAGTCGAGGCCGGAATCGAACCCACGACCTACCCATCGTGAGTCGGGCGCATTATCACCGTGTCAATTCATTATAATTATATCATTCATTGTTACTCCGGCTCTCACAATATAATGGGAACTGACTATCTTGCTTTTTGTGCTTCCTGTGTGTTTGTGTTTTTTCTCTTGAGAGAAAACACAAGCACTACAGGAAAAACCTTGAGGCGCTCTATGAGCGGTGGCTGTACAAAAGTAGTGATATATACATATAAAAATCTCGATACGTCTCGATAAAAATTGCATTTTCGAAAAAGTGCTAGGTGGCGAAAAAATTTCATAAATGATGTATTGAAGCAATGGTGTCACAATACTAATTTAATTGTAACGGATAGAAAAGTTTGGGTAATTTTACGGGTTCAATATCCTCCTAAAATGTTTATGGGCTGAACAGATTTCGTGGTTTTATATGAAAAATATGCTCTCATGATGAGACAGTTCATGAAATATTAGAAAAAACTGATTTTCATTTTGAACTTTCCAAGACTATTTTTGTGTGCACATTTGCATTGAGGTAAGTTATATTCAATTGAGTTTTTGACTCCAAAATATGTGGTGAGTATATTACCGTTATGTAATCTAATATTGAGTATTAGTTAATGTAGATATGTAAGAAGAGAATTGTTTTAATTTAAGTAAGTATATTTGATGTTGTCGCTTCACGTAATTAGGTTCTATGAACTTTCAATAAATACAATAATGATAAAAAATTGAAATTATAATAAAACTTTGTCGCGATAATTTCAATTAATGATTGAAATTTTGTAATTAGGTAGGCACCTGATAAACTTGTAAGCAATTCATAATGTTTCTAATTGAATAAAAGTGCCGTCAATGCTTAAAATGTGGGACTTTAACCTTTATTGCAGTACCTAGTTGATCTGTCAGAATGTTTCTTAATTTAAATTTCATCTGACTGAATATATAGAGATTTCTTCTAGGCATCGCAACAAGCTTTTATTATAATTTCAATTCTGTAAAGTCATAAATGAATGTAGTTAATGTGATTTAAAATTTTATTTTGATCTTTTTAGGGCACCTAAATAAAAGCTTGTTTATAAAGTTTATTTATTATTATTTTATTTTATATTTTTTAGTTTCAATCGATAGTTATCGATCAATACGAAAATCCATCTATAAAACCGAGAGTACTTCAACAGAAAAACTCAAGGAAAAACTATATTCTATAGTAGTAGGTAGGTACCTACTCCTACGGCATACCTTATGGAAGAATTAGCTTGTTATATTTCTCAGTCTATTCGTTTCATTGATGGCGTCATTATTACATGGCCGAGTCCCAGTTAATTTCGAACAGTCTAATTCTTCTATCAGGAGGCCTTCTATTGATGTGACCCTACT
>WOGR01009010.1:0-11550 GCA_015342045.1 Leptinotarsa lineolata | reverse complement strand
TCTCTTCTCAGTCCAGCGCATTTGGCCAGAATCCTCCCGTCCATAGTTAACAGAAACTCTGTCCGAAAGCGCGACTGTCTTGCTCGAAGCAATACTGCCACCCTAAGTTTTCTAATAAAAATAATAATAATAATAATAATTATTTCTTCTTCTCTGAATTTTGGTATATTTTCACCACTGGAAATCAAGTTTCATAACACCTATTAATTAATCAGTTGATAAAGCCAACATACAGAATCATCGTCCAATAACTATTATTAGTGCTATACCTGAATTACTCGAGTCCACAGTATGTGACGAAATCAAAGATTCAGTTAATCGAATTCTTATAGATGAACAATATGGCTTTACCAGAGGCAGATCAACAATTTCCAACTTACTGTTATTTTCACAGTATGTGCTGAATGCTTTGGAGGACAACCATCAAGTCGATGTCATCTATATTGACTTCCCCAAAGCATTCGACACAGTGAACCATTTAATTTTATGTGATAAACTGAAAGCAATTGGTTTTTGTAGAAAACTACTGGAATGGCTGATAAGCTATATTAGTAACAGATCTCAGTATGTGAAAGTAAAGGAATTTAAATCTCATGAAATTAACGTTTTATCAGGTGTACCACAAGGAAGCCACCTTGGGCCATTTCTTTTCAACATTTTCATAAATGATATCGAAGGTAACTTGAAATGAACAGATTCAGGGCCGTCATCATGGGGGGTTGAGGCCGTGAAGATAGAAAAAAATAATATTTTGGCCGTGAAGATAAAAAAAAATAATAGTAAAAAAAATGAATGAAAATAAAAATGCAAGAAGAGAAAGGAAGAGGTAATGAGAAAAGGGAAAGAAAGAACCATGCATCTGTCTATTACATGTTCTGCTGTTTCAAGTTCCTCATAACCTCAGAAACACGGCAACTTCGGTCCCAAAATGAACCCCGCTAGGAACCCTGGGAAGTTGCCATGTCAGCAGCTGAGTGGCCTTACGCGACAGATCTAGTGCATCTACAGAATCTGTAGAATAGTCTCCCTGTCATCCCGGTATTCATTCTTTCTTAATTCGTCCTTTTATCCTCGTTCTTTCCTCCTTTTTACTATCCATTCTCCCTGCATCCCAAGTTATTCCAGCATTACCCATGCCTTTTGTAGCTTCCTCATGAGCCTTCCTGTTTCCCAGATTGTTATGCTGGTGGCCACTCTGCCAGATCAGACAAGTCCGTGCTCCCCTCTTATTCCTCTTCTCAATTATTTTTTGTATCCTCGCTATTCTTTTATTCTTCGTTCTTCCTTCTTTCATGCATTCCACAGCCATGGCAGAATCGGTCACTTCGATGTGAAGCGGTGCCATTCCCGAGATCACACAGAGCGCAGCCGTCGGCGCTGTCCTATATGCCGAGCACGATGCGAGCAGGAATGGCCTCTGTGCTGCGCTCAGTTGTCTCCTGATTCTACTATCACGCATTCTACCCCCCATAGTTGTACTCCATACATAATTGCAGGTCTGACTACTCTTTAACGTGGTAGGGCAGTAGATATCTCGTCACATAAAAGAACAATTTGTTCAGGCCAGTCTCAAACTCCCTACACTGTAGGTTAATGGACTGACACCTATCAGAAAACAACTACTCTCCTGGCCAATACCACGAAGGGCGTTGGATTATATCCGACAGGTGTCAGTGCAGGAATATTCACTGAAGAATTTCCTGCATATGCTGTTGGCGATACAACTGACACGGATCATCGCACATTACTTTCAATTCATCACGAGACACAACAGACGATGAGGACTCCGCCATTTTTCATCACCAACTGCCGTGGCAATAGTTTCGCCGTATGAACAAGTTCTCATACAAATGGACTGGCCTCAAACATTTAAGCAACTGGTCCAAGACAACTGGCCCCGTGTAAACGCGGCTTACTGTAAGAGATATTTCATATAAGAAGGATACTATCCCAATGAGCAATCAGTACAACTTGAAAATAACTTTGGAAAGACTGATATTCAAAACACGAAAATTGATAAAACATGTTTGGTGGTATCAACTATTTTTTTTACTTGAATGATAAACTCATACTAAACATTTCCACATTAACGGTTCTTTGTGAAAAAAAGAAAAGTCGGTGTACGCGAGACAACCTTACCATTAAATTTACTTTTTCCATACGCTCCTCATGAGACAAATGACAATACATCTGCCTTCCTGCCTCTTTTGCTGCATCCATTAAAACTTCATCAGGAGGGCATTGCATCACCTGTTCCAAGAGCCTACTGACGTGATTAGAGGCTTCGCTAGGATTTTTTTGAACCTCTTCTAAAACTTCGGGACACATTGTGAACGGATTGATGGATACCAGCGATTGCTTTCTACTCGGAGTTCTTTGAGGAGAAGGTGGCAAACTTCTAGAGGTACTCCCAATGAGCGGGGATCCTGAAAAAAAAATTGTAAAAAAAATAAAGAATTCTACGGGCACACTACAGGCTATTTACATGAAAGTATAATTGTAATTCCTAACCTGGTATAGCCAAATTGTTAACACTGTTAACTCTTTTCAGGCAATTTCCAAGAGTTTTTGCATCAGTTACATCTTCTGCCACTTCTGTCATAGTGATTTCTGGTTGAAGAATGACATCTGATACCAAAACATCAGTTTTCATATTTGGATTGCAACCGGTGCTCATCTGACATTTGACAATGCATTTTTTGTGGCAACACAAACCACACTGCCTGCACTGAACAGCATCTTTCAACCAAATCTGAAGGGTATGAAAAAATATACTGAATAAGTGTTTGTTTATCAAAATATCTGATAGTTATGAGAAACAGTTTTTCTAATAATTTCAATATTTAGCCAGTGTGTGAAATTTAAGCTTCATAAGGTAAATTTAATTCGTCTTATAGAAACATTATAATCAATTATGGCCACCGCGATCGCCCCATTTAACCTCAATGGATTTTTTATTAGGAGTTATATAAAAAACGAGGTGTATTTTCACAAGCCAACAAAAGAAGATTTTCAGAAGAGAGTTCGTACTGATTTCAACTCTATTCTACCAGACATGGTGGTTAACCAAAGTGTCACACGTTCTTGTTTAGCTTTGAAACTGAATTCGAAATTGTTGTTTTATTCTAATCATGACTTCTGTTTTGAATATGAGATTATTTTCTCACGAGATATTTAATGAAAACTAGGCGATAACAAAATATTATCGAACAAAATTGGGGGGGTAAAAACGTAATTCCTCGAGTGAAAAGTTTTTGGTAAAGGGAATTGTATTAATACTAGGGCTTATATTCATAAAAGAATTGAACCTTGAAGAAAAAAAGGGGGTTCCCATTTGAAAAAGTTGAGATTTTGTATTTTTCTCATTCACTTATTGGACCCACATTTTTGCGCACCCTGTGGATTAATCAGCGGATATGAAAATGGTGCGTGATCCATTCAATGTATAATTTTCCTGACAAAATTTCCATTATTGTCACTTTATTGATTTGTATCTGTAGTGATTTTGATATTCAAAGGAAAACTGAAATATGTCATTCTGAATAATAATATAATAATAACAACAATACAGTTTACTCAAAAGAGTGTTTGAAAATATTCAAGACACTTCAAATCATACCTTCTTAGAACAGAAATCACAGTGAGTAGTGCGATGAAACTGAGTCCGAATAAAGTCATGCTGAATAGAGCCCGTGGAATTTACTGGTTTTTCGTCATTTTCTATTGTGACTTCAGACATTTTTTTCTTCAACTCAATATCTTCATCATGAGTCCACACAAAGGCTAGTAGTATATCACCATAACAAAAAACATGTTCGAATCCTGAGTGAAGTAATAAAGGATGAGTTTGATTATTTGGTATAATGTTGTTCGGAGGCAAAAAAGAGTAACAACGCATATAGTGTCCTAGGAAACTGTTACAGCATTCACTTAAAACGTGACTTATTGGAATATTTGTATAACCTAAAAGTAAATCCCTGTCATCACCGACAGTTGCCCAAACATTAATGTTGAGGTACTTTAAAGTTTCCTTTAAAGGGAACTGAAAGTCTTCATTGAATTGAAGAACTGTTCCTGTTGGTACCTCTTTACTTTTATGTACCTGAAATTTAATAAAATCATAAATTGTTTCATCAATTATTGGGGGAATTTTCATCAAATTATGACAACAGATAATTTCATAAACTACACCTTACGATTTGATTTCCACAAATTTTTTAAAACAATATATCACGACATGTTTCGCTATCACAGTAGCTTTTTCAAAAGTGAATTGTATAGAATTCACTTCTGAAATATTGTTTAAATAAAGTTTCTGGAGATCAAATCGTAAGGTATAGTTTATGAAATTACTATTGATCTTCATCAAGTAACGGCCGAATAAATCAGAAAAAAACAGATAACTTAAATAAAATGTCAGTTTCTTCTACGATAAACTTACCTCCACATAACTTGGTGCTTCTGAACTAGAATTTTCGGTATCTGTCCTAACAATCTCTGGTAATTCACAGAGAGAATTTTTCTTTGCTGATGCAGAAATTTGCACGGAGTGTTGTTTCAAAATGGAGTGTTGCGGAGTGCTAGGGTTACTGGATGTAGGAGTGTTCTTAGCACTACTCGGTTCTGACAAAGAAGTTTTACGTTTCCTCAGGCTGAAATTTCCAATTGTTTGTGCAATTTTAGCCATATTTTCGTTAGAAGGCATTATTTTTGGAACCCTTTTCCTCGTATCCTTAACATTTTCAACCAGAACAAAATTATCTTGTTCAATCAGCGTCAAATCAGTCTCTTCTACAGCCTCTGGGGTTGGGCAGGTAATTTTTACCTCAGTCTCATCGTTATATTTTGATTTAAGAATATAATTTTCAGCTACTCGTTCGATCTTTAATGTTATGTTTGCCGAGGATACTGACTTTATGAACTTTGCCACCTGAGGTACTGTCTGAACAGTACGGTTTTCGACAGCTAATACAATGTCATTTGATCTCAAACCGGACTTGAATGCAGTACTATGAGGTGATACACTGTCTACTAGAACTAATCCTTGTTCTTGTTTAAATATTACTCCTAACTGTGCCTGTCGGACTTTGGTCATGGTTATTTCTAGAGTCATGTACAAGGTGTCATCTCTATTATACAGTGAAATCCAAGGAATTACATCTGAAAATTATAAACTGTTAGCATCAAAGACATCATTGAATAAATTTGAATTGAAAATATAATTAAATTAAATAAATCAACCACAAAAACCGTACTATCTTCGTTGTGCCTTTCGCCAATTCAAATTGGCGTCCTCAGGAGATAAAGAAGAATAATAAATTGATGGATGTCGCCGTTACTGCGTGGTAAGAGATCATCATGAAAAATGAGAAATGAAAATTTTCTATGTTTTTTACCACTTTCATTCGTAACTATGTTGTCTGTGTACAAGCTGTAATAGTCGGCATATTTTTGAAATAAAGATTATTATTATTATTATTAACTAAAGTTATTGCAGTTTCGTCCTATAAGGACATTTTTAAACTTTTATATTAATGTAAAAGTTTGAAAATGTTTGCAGTTACGAATAAAAATGGTAAAAAACATAGAAAATTTTCATTTCATTTTTCATAAAGTAGAATAATTCTCTAATCTAACACTCGCCTGTTTATACCTAACAGGGTGCACTTTCATTTTTGAATAGTCATACATCATTGATTATGAACAATGTTTTGTTTAAAGTAAAGTATAACATCAGAGTGATTCATATATCAGTAGTTGATTTATTTCAATGCTCTCCAAGACAAGTTATAAGAACAGCAATTGTATTTATATTGTCGTTTATAAGAATTATTGACTTCCTTTCGTTTGAGTCTGTATTAACAGTGACATGAGTGGTTTGCATCTTCAGGAGTTCAGACTGATTTTTATTCTCCCCGGATTTTTATTCTCCCCGAAATAGGAATTATTAAAACACTACCAGAAAGAGCTGTTTCTATTATTTAGTTTTCAAAGCGAATGGTTACACAACAAAAGGATATTCTCCAAGAGATTCATTGAAAGATGAGATAAGAACAGATAACACAAGGGCATAAGATTCGTTTGAAGGTGATTGACAATGTGAATTTCATCCAGTTTGGACTTCCATTGACTAATATTATATAAAATGATTTGAAATCCCTGAAAGAACCAATACAATTGAAAATTAAAAAAAATATCCGAAAATAACAAATATATTGAGCAAAACAAAAACCCTGAAATGAATTTACAGTAAAATGAAATACAAGAAAAAAATTTAATAATCAAACAAAAAAGAAATAAAATTAAGAAATTTAAAAAATAAGAGATTCCAAGCCAATTTACTTCACGACGCGACATTTCGATTGTTAGTATCCACAATCAACTTCGGGTGATGACTGGATTAACTCCTCCGAGAGATAAATATTTATGGGTCATTCGAGTACTTGTACTTATCCCCTTTTCCCTCGTTCCGCTTCACCGGTTTAGCGGGAGATGACCGTTTGGGGGAAGTTGGCCGTTTTTAGCTTGAGTATGGGTTTCCATATGTTGCGTATCTCTACGCTAGCATAGCTGAATACTTTGTTGGACAACATATATGCGGTTCATTTGAATTTCCTCCTAAACCAGTGTTCCTCCTTGTGTATGATCTCAGCTTGTGACCACTCGTTGTTATGTTGCTGAGTCCAAGTCCAAACATGCTCTGCTATTCCTGATTTGCTGATTTCCCCTCGCTGTGTGTTTCTTGAGCTGTGCCGTATTGCCGAGCGGCACAGCACAGCATGTTTTTTATTTTTCGATTTCAATATTTTGTTTTAGTTTGATTACTGAATTGGCAGGATGCTAACTAGTAATTTTTAATTTCTTGCTTTCATATTTCTAATTGTCTTGTGTATTTTGAATATTTCGTTAATAAGAAAATCTTTGATTGAGCATATACACAAAAAACTTTTTGGACTGGTTAGTTATAATTATAACACAAATCATTTTTTTTCTTTTTCTATAAAATGCATCTTGTTTGATAAATTTTTTTATAAAAATTTCAACCTATTTATTAATTTCTGCAAGGAATAACTGCAACTAAGGTGTTTGCTAAGTGTCAAAAACCAAAGTCTAAGAAAAAATAAACACACAGTAAAATGTTTTTGCAGTTTTGTTCATTCATGAAAACCTATACTACAATATGAATGAAAACATTAAAAAGTCTGATCTCAATGAAACGAAATGATTTTAAGTTGTTAAAGATGCTGCAACTGTTGCGGGATGGTTAACATATGTATACCGGGTGTCAACGAATCTATTAGACAAGTCACAACTTCTAAACTATTAGGTGTATCAAAATGAGATTTGGTATAGATGAATGGTATGTGAAGAGGAGAGTTGTCACATATTTTTCACTTTCCGGTCGCTTCCGGTTTCACCGGAATGAGCTTTTAAATTTTTAAATGGACCACCTTGTATATTGTAACATTTTTGAATTTCTGAGACAATTCTGGATCAGAATTTGACATTTTCGAAAGTTTCTAGGCCTACTTAATTTTTTCAGATTCACTTTTGAAATTGCATTTAGGTGGTCATGATCGGACTAGTATGTTAGATATGAATAAGACAAGTTGGCAAAATTACATTTTCGTGTCTATCATTTTTCAAATGGCGACCATTTTTTGACAAGCACTTTCCGAAAAAAGGATTTTTTATGAATCTAACGTTACTAATTTATTTGCGATTGGATCAACAAATTCAACAAGATCAACTAATAATTTCAGAAATGCACTTACATTTTTTGCAATATACGAATTTCTTAAAAATTTCACTCAAGTAAATTCTCAAAGTGCATTCCTCCTTGTTCAAGATACATTTCAGTTAGCTCATTTCTCTCAACACTCGTAACATTTGAGGCGTTATACTTCTATATGCCTGTAGAATCCTTTCTTCTAAGATTTCGAGAGTGACCTGGGCTGTTGCATAATAGACCTTTCTTTAACATATCCCTAAATGAAGATATATAGCAGGCAGATCCGGTGAGCGGGCAGGCCACGGTACTGGACCGTTGGTTGCAATAACTTGACTATTAAAATGCTCTATTGATTAATCAAGAACGTCTCTGGTATTGTGAGGGGGTACTCCATCTCGTTGGAAGTAAATTTGTCGTAAAACTGCTAAAGGTAGATTATTAAGATGATTCTCGATTTCATTTTGGAGAAAACCTAAGTGCCTAACCACTGTTAACTGACCTTGAAACAATATTGGCTCAATTATTCTGTTTCCAACAATATCAGCCCAGACATTAATGCCAAAATCTTTCTTGAAAATTGTTCTCTCTCATTGAATGTTGATTTTGTTGGGCCCAGTACCGAAAATTTTGCTTATTAAACAAGCCATTATTTATAAACCGTGATTCGTCGGAAAATAGAATGAAGTTGATAAAATTTGAGTTACATCTACGATTTTGAAGCAACCAATCACAAAACACTATCTATCGCCATCGTCAGCATACAAATGTTGATGTAACTGATATTTAAATGCTAGATACCCGTGCTTTTACAGTTTTTTTTTGCTGATTCCTGATTTATCTGCATTTCTCGACTAATAATTCTTAAAGAGTCCTCAATCATAGCAAGAATGTTAATCTCAGTCTTCTTTTTCATGATAAACCTTTGTTCTGCCTCTCGATTTCCCTCTTGCCTAAAATGATTCTCAATATACGAAAAATACTGATGGGATGGATGGTGCAGATTGGGATATCTCTGAGCATACAACTCAGCAGTATTCCTTGAATTTCTGTGGCATTCTCCAAACAATAACAACATATCCACTTTTTCACATTGACTATACATTATAAGTTAAACTAAAATTTTATGGAAATTAAGAAACTTTCACTTTCTGCTCATAAAGCTTATGTCACTGTCATAACCTAAGTGAGCGTTTTGTTTTCCAAAGAAGACTTGATGGAAATAACTGCAATCTGCTATGCAGATTCATGGCACACTAGACAAAAGTAAATGAATTATTATCAAGTATTTTTGTACCTTCAAGTTGTACCTCTATTCTTGTTATCTTTCGACACGACAACCACCATAGCTCACTATTTATAATACAGGGTAATAATCATACACATAATACGTTTCCCCCCTTTTTTTAACAAAATAAAACTAATGACAATAAAATAATAATCACAAAACAAAATGCAAATTTCAATATCAGTAACAAATCTTTTGAATACGTAGGTTTTCTACGATTTCTCTTCTCATTTGATCTCAATAGTACAAATTCATTTCAAAATGATTCTTCAAACTCATTGCAATTGGCTTCAGATGTATTGTTATCATAATTAAGATCGATATTTGATGAATGCAGACAGTCTGAATTACAAGGAAATTCATAATCATATATCACAGGCAACTCATCAAAGAACAAGTGAACTGAGTCTTATTCAAATTTTTCTGTTTCTTACAGCATTTTTCCAGTCTCATCAACTACATTGTAGGATCTTGAATTAATTATATCTTTCACTCGACCTTTCCTTTTTATAAGCCTTTTAAAACATCAATAAACGGGAAAAAACTTTATTATCTTTTAGTTCTTCTGTTTTATGGTTGGAGTTGAGATTTGATTTAGAAAAGAACAATGTCATAAACCAACCTGAACTCTGATTCCCTGAAGATAAAGCCAAAACCTAGGCCATCATTGCCATGATAATAACAAAAGTATCCATTATCCTGGAACTGCTTTTCGAAGTTTTCCTTATAAATTTTCTTCTCTAAATCTTGTAAACAAATGATGTTCGCTTTGAAGCCTGTAAAATGGGAAGTGAAGAAAAATATTGAAATGGTTACCAACAAAAAGCAATTCTTCCACAACACTAACTTGACTGTCAAATCACCCAGAGATAAAAGTATTACAACTCTGGTGTGTAAGAGAAGTTTTTTTGGTGGATTCATTCTACTCTAGAAGTTCCAGTCCTACCACCTAGCATTGAAATGAATCAAAGAATGTAAACTTTCACGACCGGAGATAACTGTGTGAAACCTCTTTCCCGGGTTTTTTGGCCGTCGTATGCAGGTTTTTATACCTGACGTTTCGTCTGCTATTGCGGAAGACATTATCAAAGGCGATGTGGTAACGGTCGCAGTGTCCGAGTTGTTGTTCCGACCGCTGTTAATACCAATTAATCAATCAATCAATCAATATACTTTATGGTCCAAGAAAAGATATTGACAAAGTTTTCTATAATCTAAAGTGAGAACATAACTAAATTCGACAAATTGAATTCTACATACCTAACAGAAGTTGACAAATACAAAAATTTTCAGAACACAAGAAGAGAGCATCATCGTGACAATATTCTTGTACATAAAACAAGTTGACGAATACAAAAATTTATTACAATACAAGAACTCATTATTCTATCTTTGTTCTTCTTAATGTGCATGCCTAAGTTGTTGTTGGTCTTGAAAGCAATATTCACACCTTTGTTGTGTAAAAAAATTGAAATATTCGTAGTGGGTTGGCCTAAGTATGTTAAGGTTCTATAACTTTCATCCTCATCTCTTCGAATTGGGTAAACTTCCTTCAAAGCTTGGCTGTATAGCTTTTTGGATAATAGGGTATTCATTGTTGACATCTATTTGTTTTATTATGTACAGTTCTTTATTGAAATTCGCATCTGACAGAGGAAAATTTATCAGTCTGTGGATCATACTGTTGAAGGCTGCTACTTTGTGTTGATATGGGTGGGTGGACGAATTATGAATGGTGATATCTGTATGTGGTGGTTTACGATAAATTGAAAAGTCGTATTTATTGTTAACTTTCGTTATTGTCAAGCACAAAAAATTTATAGGTTATCTTTTTTCATCTCCATGATGAATGTGATGGAAGGGTGGAGAAAGTTGATGAAATTCAAGAACTTGATCAATTGTCTGTTCGTTCCTGTGAAACATACCAGAATATCATCTACATATCTATACCAATATGAGAAACTTCTAACCAGTAGGTTACTGTGTATTTTTCTCTCCAAAATTCGTCCATGAAAATTTCTGCCAAAATGGGACTAAGTGGGTTTCCCATTGAGACCTTTGCTTGATGAATAAAAAGTTTCATTGAATTGGAAGTAATTCTGTGACAAACAAACTGTAAGTAAGTCTAATATTTCCTGTTTCACTACGGGGGATTGATAGACCTTTCATCCAATAGATTTTCGATGGGAGTGATCGTATCATTCGGAGGAATACTGGGAAACAGATTCTTTACATCGGATGAGATCAATTTGGCATTATCCGGGAGTGTAATATCTTGAATTTCATTGATCAAATGGTATGAATTCTGATTTGAAATTGGTGTGGTTCTGTATAATTGCGATGAGTTTTTCAGAATTTTTTAACTGAAGGAGCTGTGACAAAAGAAACTACTGGTCTAATCGGGTAGTCATCTTTGTGTAATTTAATCAACGAATAGAGTTTTGGTGATTGTGGGTTCATGACTAACGATCTATATTTTTCTATTTCATCCATGACACAATGAATATTTTTCAAAGTTTCCTCGACTTCCTTC
>WOGR01009008.1:0-11552 GCA_015342045.1 Leptinotarsa lineolata | reverse complement strand
GCTGACTTTCGACCAAAAGAGGTCAGATGTCAATCTTGCTGAAGTGCCCAGCAGCGGGATTGAGGACCACTCCAGGAGGAGCGGGGTTGGATGGGATGGTGTATCAGGTTTTCCCCACAAAATTTATTTTATGAGGCAAAGCTTTTACTCCAGGGCACTCAACTCGGGAGGAGCATGGGGGGGTGTACCCACAGTAGACACCGGAGAAGCCTGATTGATACTTTTACAAGACCAGTCACGAAACCTGGGGAGTAGGCAGATTGAGACCCGGGCGTCGTCACAAAACTCTTAAGGTGCGTCAATACCAGAGGAGTAGGCAGATTGAGACCTCAGTGTAGTCAAACTTACTTGAAATTGGCTTCAAAGTCGAAGCCGAAACACCCGAAAACACCAGACCCAGACTTCAGATTACCATCAGTTGTTCGACGTTTCGGCTTCAACTTTGAAACCATTTTCAAGCAGGCATGACTACACTGAGGTCTCAATCTGCCTACTCCCCAGGTAGTGATACGCTTTAAGGGTTTTGTGACTTGACGCTGAGGTCTCAATCTGCATATTTCCTAATTCTCGTTACTAGTCTTCTTAAGGGTCTGAATCTGTCTGCTCCCAAGTGTCTACTGTGTATAACGTCACAGATCCCAAGCGACAATTAAATCACTTATCTCATAATATAGTAACTCATCTCATATCACAGCTCATTTGTAAAATCTACTTGAATATTTTCGATTTTGTCGACGTGAACATGATAAAACTCCGTATTAACTTTATTCGAATTGTATTCACAGCTCTTATGGAACAGATAGAACAGGTATTTTTCATTGTGAGATAATTAATTCCAATTGATTATGACAATGAGTGACTACCAATTCATGAAAACTTGGTAACTTCTCACCACCAAATAGAATGAAATAAAAACGTAATTTTTATAGGGTTTTCTAATATGGAGCAGAACATAAAAATGCAGATTCATCATTTCAGTGCCAGCCAGTGATATTACTTTACTTTATAATGTTATCGAAATGACATCAAAATGGTAGTCATTAGCTCGATCGAAGTACATTCAAACTTTTTTTCAAGCAATCATTTCTATTTCTCTCGAAATGATATATCATCCATGCTGAAGTTCTGCTCCACTGAATTCGTAAATCATCTGTTACTGAGAGATTATCTTTCACGGTCCAATACTTTCAATTATGTACGAATTTATTTCCAGAAAATAAATATTCATTACTCATTGATACTTACATAGTCAGCGTACATATCTTCTCCTAACAGCGACTTCTTTGGTGCAATCAGATTGGCGTAAACGGCATCCTGAGCTTTTATTTTATAGGAATCAGCAGAACATTTTGGTTCTTCCCTACGGTAATGTTCGGAGGCCACAGTGTATGGGAGATCTTTGGGTACGACGTCATCCCAATACTGGTCCTTCAACAGTTCTGGATGTTCCTCGTGCATTTCATCCACGATCATATATGATGCCTAGGGAGAAATTAATGGGTTGTTTATTTATAATGAGATGAGAACAATTATAACAATTATGAATTGATTGCTCATTACACATATTAATTTCACCAAAGCAAAGTTTTCTAGTTTGGTGATGCAATAATTTTTCTGAAGAAAGGTTGGTTGGGTAACAGATTCTATAAAAAAAACTGTTTTCTTGCTGACGTTTCGAATTCAACTAAATTCTTCTTCAGGGCTCTGTAAAAATTAATTTTCATAAACATACCACCCACATAGCTTTTACGACAAATATCGTTTCAATTTTATAAGAAATAGTGAGTTGATAATAAAATTACTTACCGAAAAGTAGTAGTTTGAGAACTATTAGACATATTAGATACATTAAAAAAAATTAAAAACATTGCAGCAACCAAATTTTTGAGACACTATCAACACAAAACGAGATGAAACAAACGAATGGTTTTATCTGCGATTCTGATATAGCTAAAGAAATAAATTTTTTCTATTAATTCTTTCAACTATCGATAACAATAGATGAGAATAACAAGTAGAATAACATCCTGATGTACTCGTATTGGAACTAGCTGAAGGCAGCCAAACATCAAAGGTCATTAATCTCATAAATTTCCTTACCTTGATGTGTCTGTCAATGAGCCAGTTCAATTCAATGTCATCGTCGTCCTCGCCGAAGGGGTTGATTAAAACTTCCGCTACTTTGAGCCATCCCACATAGAAGCAGAACTGAAAATTGAAGACATTCTCATTGAGTGTTTACACAATCGATTGTTGGTTGTCAGAGTGGTTTTGAAACGAGTTGGGTCACAATATTTCAGATTATGTAAAATTTCTCTACGAGTATACAAGGAAAGCTGGTACCTATCTATCATTGGAGTGAGTATCAAAAAGATCTACACAATTCGTAACACGATTTTGTAACCTGTTCATGGTAAAATCACGCAATTAAGTGAAACCAAAACTATTTTGAAAAAACATATTTGTATGTGTAAGCTCTTTTCCGGGGGTTTTTTGGATGTGGTCTGCAAGTTTATATGCCTGATGTTTCGTCTACTATTGCGGTAGGCATTTTTGGTAACGGTCGCAGCGGGTGTGGCTTGGTTTCTCCCAACTAGATTACCTGACCCTGCTTGTGTTCCTGTAAGGTAAGGTAGCCAGATTTTATTGATGATCATTGCCTTTATTTTCTATTGAAATCATTCCTGTATTTCTATTGACTCTCTAAATACTCTTGGATTGACTGCTGACAAAGGAAATGCCACAATAGTTATGAAAATCAAGGATTATAATCGATAAAACTCAAAATTACTATCTAGAAAGGCAATTGAAATTCAAAAGCACAGGGATGATTTTGATAGAAAAGAAGAGGAAATGAACATCAATAAAATTTGACTACCTGTCCTAAGAGGTACATAAACAAGTTCAGGTTTTCCAATCAAGAGAAACCAATTGACACCGACTATCAATAGTATAAAACCAAAAATACCAGCACTAAGTCGGGCACTTCGACTGTTACCACATCTTTTTGTCTACCGCAGTAGTAGACAAAACGTCAGGTATAAAAGCTTGCTAATCACGGCCAAAAAACCCGGAAAATAGCTTTCACACAAACATATTTGTGACAATATACATTTTGAAGTAATTATTTATTATTCAAACATTTGTAAGGCTACTTCAGGAATTGAACGAGGATGATCCTGATCGTCGACTTCAGTTTTGTGAGGTGTTCAGCGAGAAATTGACCAATTACCCAAACCTATTATACAATAACTGTTTTTCAGACGAAAGGTCTTTCATGTAGAATGGTGAAGTGAATAGACATAATTGTCGTTACTGAAGCGATGTGAATCCTCATTCGCTGATGGAAACACATTCACAAACTCCACATTCCGGCATTCTTGGTAATCAAATGGTTGGAACATTTTTCATTGAAGATAATCTCAATGGAGACACATATTCGAATCAATTACAAGACTGTGTAGATCCTATGATTGAAAAAATTTTAGGAAATGATGACCATTTATCAGAAATTAAAATAATATTCCAGCAAATATCAAAATGTGGTGCACCCCCACATTTTGATATTTGGGTGAGACAGTTTTTGGACAAACGTTTTCCAATGCGTTGGATCGGCAGGAGAGGTCCAGTAAAGTGGCCAGCTAGATCACCTAATCTTACACCGATGGACTTCTATCTGTGGCGACACCTGAAGTCGAACGTGTACTTTACTAAGCTTACAATGCCGATCACTCGTACTCCCATTCCATTGAAAATAAATAATAGTTTAAAAAATTGAAAAAACGCGCTTTTAAAGCTAACCAAACCGAAATGAAATTTAAGTTATTAACAGAATAAATTAATTCAGAGTAGAAAGCGTGGGGTGCTTGATATATCAAATATTACAATCATTTTATCGGTAATTATCTTTGAGAGGAGACTTATGAAATGTAGTAAAATGCACCCCACGCTTTTTACTCTGATTATTCTGTTAATAACTTGAATTTTATTATAATTTTATTTTGAGGTGATTGACTATGAATGATTGTTTTGCCTTCTACTACCATAATATAAACTCTTCGTATCTAAAAATTATTTTCTATTTTTTAGTTTGGTTAGCTATAAAAGTGTGTTTTTTTAGTTTTTTGAACTATTATCCATAATATATCATGATCATGATCTAGATGAGACATGGTTTCCCAGATGTGTCGAGGTGTTAAAAATAACGGTTTAGTGTTGGGATAAAACTCCAGTGATATTCATTAACGAAACTATATGACAAACTACCACTTCAAATAAAAAAATATATGAACTCAGTTACTTTAAATACCAAATAAAAAAAATGATCAATGAAAATGGAATATACTTATAAATGAACAAATTAACAAATAAATGAAAAAATGAATGAATGAATAAAACTAAATAATAAAATAAGAAAGCACTTTTCAATTTTACTCAATTTTACTCGAAATACCCATATATCATTTATTCGCCAATATTTTTATAGAAAAAAAATCAGTTTTCTCAAATCCGTAGACACCATCAGTTTGCACCTCTCCAAACATTAAAAAAAATTAAACATAAAAAATATTACTATTTCTCGTGCAAAAATATGCACTACAAGCTTTTATGCTTAGGTAATTTCTGTACAGGATTATATATAATCTGTAACAAAATTATAAATTGTAAAAATGACAATTATGGAATGAATTAAGATTGATTTGATTTAATTTGATTCAATAGCGATTGTAGTGAGTGAATGTATAAAAAAATATATTTCAAAATTTTCATTTCATTTGCACGTTATTCCGTTTACATCTAAAATGCCCTTAAAATAATAGGGGAAATTATTTATTAAAAACGATTTCTGAACGTTGAACTTTATGTTGTAGTTTTATTTATTTTTAAAAGATACAAGCTTCTTATAACAATTTTTGGATCATTTTACTAACAAAATTCATATACACGCTCATGTATTAAAAACCGGGTGGTTTTTGTGATGAGAAAACCACGTTTGATAGAATTTTTTTGCCGTTTTGTATTCCAAGAGTCGGACAGTACTCATGCAATTGTATTGTGCGCTGAATCATCTCAAGGACACGTCATTCGCTCATTTAGTCATATGCACATCATTCTAATCATCCATGGAACCGTTCGGGTTTACCCGATTTTGGATAATCGGGGTTTTACTATATAACCTGATTTATGTCATTGGAATTTGCATCTTTCCTTATGTAAATATATTCTTTCTTTTTTGCTACTACGAATAACATATACACAACTTATTATTATATTCATTGTAACATAAATACTAATTAATACATATATCAAGTAGTAGTGTGTAAAGGTGCACTTGCCAAAATATCAATTCGCCGTGTTAGGAATCACATGTTGAAAGGTAAGACCTCTTTAGTCCTTAGCTCGCACAAGTTTCGACTTCTGAGGGTTGTAGTTCGTAGGGGTGCGACAGCTGGTCAACGAAAAAACATATTTTAAACATATTTCTGAACATGCTTTACTAAAGTATAAAGAACATAGGCTTTCACGACCAGAGTCACGATTGAAGACAACAGAATCCGGGCTGGTAGGCCGTGGTCGAATGAAACCTAAGGTACCAAACGTTTCGTTTGCTACTACGGCAGACATCATCAGTGTTTTATGCGTTGACTGCGAGGAGGAAGGTTATATCTTGAAGTCTCAACAAGCTCCCAAGCAACTATTAAAAAAAAGTCCCAGCAGAGACTGATTGGCGAGCTACGTATTCACTTTTATTTATAATTTCAGGTGTGGGGTGATGGTGAGAATGGTGGTGAAGGCGAAGAAGGGGTATCCATGCAAATGCTCACTCTCGATTGTTCCACATTTTTGTTGGGTCGTTCTGATTGGTCTGATCATTACTAAAGCATTTTGTGATGAGAGCTCGTTTGTCCTAAAATTATTGCGTATCGCTTGGTTGGTTCATATGAATTTTAAAGATTCCGATAGCTGTGCTTGAGTCCAAGATTTTCATGAATATGAAATATTTTTTGACATTATGGTAATATTACAAAGAATTGTTATCATCGATTACTGGACTTTCCATTAATCTCGATTTCAGAACAAAGAGCATAAAAGTACCTGCCTGCGTTATTGTCACTGGGTAATGAATAACTGTCTTTCTTGGTGACGTTATACAATTGTTTATATGAATATTGATCCATCCCTCTTCATCACTAGTTCAATTGAAGATGACCAAAGTCATAATGACTCTTCAATTAAATTTTCTTCCAACTTGTTATCAATTACGTCGATTACTTTGGCAAGTGAGGTCTCTCTAATTGATTGAACATAACTGGTGTTTATTCTGGAAATTATTTGCCTCACCCGTCCTAGGAAATGTACAATTATGGGATATTTTAGTCAACTGACTGTTTCTGTTTTTCCTGTATCAACAAATTCTTTGAGAGAAATGTGACGGTTCTTGAACAGTCGGTATGGAGGTATAGAGTTTAGGCGGTTAGGCTCGGTTGAAGGTGACTCTGTTTATTGGACTATCTTCTGCAGCCCGTGACGGTTTGTATAGATCACACCAAATCAAAGTCCACCAAATAAATCCACGAATAATTTGTTTCTTGGGTGGTCTTTCAGGTCCGATGGTGAGAACGAAACTTTTCCAAACATTAAATATATAATTCGGGCAGCGGCAGGACGGACACAAAACTGTGAATTGCAGTGCAAGTCTCTCCATATAATGATTAAAACAACAGTGATCAGCAAGTAGGCTTGTTAGATAACGTAAGTAATCCCTGCTGGAATCGAAGAATGATTTGGTGGCATTCTTCAAAGTATGTATAAAGCCAATTGATATCCTGAATTATTTTTGCAGTTCAGGTATTCAATGTTTGTTTAGTGAAGTCTGAAGCTTCAGTAATGAATTTTCTTGTTCAATAAAACCCCCTGTGCAGGATCATACCTTGCAAGAAAGTCAGCAGATTCTTATCTTCTAGGCCAATATGACTAGGAGTCCATATCAGATACGATTCATTGCGTTTCCCTATTGAGGAAAGTTTTTTGACATTTCGATAACAATTTGGATGTTGCTCGGTGAGAGCCAAGTACGGTCTAGAGACCGTATTTTGTTCTGGTGTTAGGTCTCTAGACCGTATTTTGTTCTGGTGTTAGGAAAGTGTTTTCAATAGATTCATTTTACGCCAGAGGTTCCAGTGCGAAGTATCAAGTGTTCTGCATTCTCTCCACACACGAATCAATGACGTATAATTCGACGGGAATTAGGGTCGCCTCCTGGGCAGGTTGATATCTCTGCCTTTGGTCTATGATTATATACACCTGCTCTAGGACCTGACGATGTTTTTGATCCTTCTGTGAACCAACATGTATCTGCTCTTAGTATTTTCTCATTCTAGATAATTCAGTCATCTCTAGTCAGGATTAGGACTGTATAAGGCATGTCTTCAAGGACTGTTGAAAGCATTAAGTCCGAAGTTATTCCCAGAAATGTGACTTCCATTATCAATCTGTATTCTGCCATGCTTTGTATGAGCCTGTACAATTATCAATATGCACACTTCTGTATATTATCCAGCTAGCCTCTCTTTCCAGAATGATATGGAGAGGAGGAAGGTGTAGAAGGATTTCCATGACCGCTGACAGTGTAATTGCTCTGTTCGTAAACCTTGAAGTGATTATCGTAATGGATAAATTTGTCCGAAGCTTTGTTTCGAGCTTTGTGTAGAATCTCTATATTCAGGTGACTTAGAACTAATACACGTTCTGACCACTTTTGGGATAAAAATCCTGCAGCTTTAAGAACAAAAAGCCGACACACACCTAGAATACTTGTCTTTTTTATGACGTACACGTATAGATGTGGGAAACTGTTGATAGCTCTTATCAGGTGATGTATTGGTTTTTCTTGAAATAAAATTGTTTCCTCATGATAAACCACTTTGAAATGACCTAAAGACTTAATTGTGCTCTTTATTTGGGGTACCTATTCTTTAAAGGTTTTGAGAATCTATACAATTCTACAAGTTGTCAAGTAAAATCATACAAGCTGAAAGGAAAGATGTTCTTGGAATTAAAAAAATCAAAGGTGTACGCTTTCGTGAGAAAGTCACTATTCTCAGTCACACCATCCCAGAACATTCTACATTCATTAATCTCAAGGATTAACATCTAGGGGATCTAGATAAATCTCATCAAGTAGATTGTCTCCACAGATATTTCAAAAGTATTTGACAGAGTTATATTCCGTTAACGCCTCTCAACCTTGCACCTACAAGTGCAGCTGGTTGGACAGCTTTCTCAAAAAACTTAATGAGTCTGTAAAGATCAATTCACTATATACCAATCGGATTCTTGATTCACTAGAGAGTTCCGCAGTTAGTGAGATATCCCTGACTATTTCTACACGCCAATGTAAGCTTCTACACAGATGACCTTGAGTTGTATAAAAGTATAAATTCCATCCACGGCTGTTTAGATTGTCAAAGAAACATAGGCGGACTAGGGAACCGATCTCAGATAAATGAACTTGAGATGAATATGTAGGTGAATGCTCTTTCACTAGTTTTTTGACAAAATGCTTTAGTATAATTTGTGATAAAGATAGCATATTTCAATAAACATTCAGAATATTTTTGAACAGTGTACTGGAAGATTATGGAATATCATTGTAACTGATCACTGTCTGTACATGGAAGAGAAAAACTGTTAATGGCGGTCTTTATCGATGCAATATTTGAAGGAAGTGACTGACAGTGACAATAGTTTTGAGGAATAAAATTTTGATTAGAAGTGAACTTGAATTCTTCTTTTTGTTATTCAAGAATGTAGGTGTACATTTTGCTGAGATTATTTGAATCAGTTCTTTTATTGATTGATCTATCCTCATTGTTGATGTGTACCATTTCCAGAAAAACTATTTTCAGTTGGTTTGATTCTATACAAAGACAGTGAAATTGTTATAATCTATTTAATGGTCATTATCATTTACATGTTCTGATAATGCTGATAATCTGTTGATGTTCCTCCTGCAATCACTTTCATGAGAAACCATGCGACTTTTCAGATTTCTAGATGTTGTTACAGTCCATGCAATAAATTCTGAAAACGGTATTAGATTTTTCCCCATTTTAAGCTTGCGTTCAAACTCTGCTATATTATTTAAAAATCGTTAAAATATTCTTTTTGCCAATCAAAATATTATTATTTCTATTTTGGAAGTGAGATTTTGAATATTTGGTAATGGTTATAATGAAAGATGAATCAAAAATAAGCAAACACACTTTTTTCTGTCAAAAAATTTGGCAAAATTGAAGTCCACGCAAATGAAATCATGAGCAACAGATCAAGGAAGTGGTTGAATTTAAAAGGACACTATCAATTTTGCATTTTTTGCTAATTAATTTATTGTAAGATAATATTATCACGGTGAAAAATATTAATAAGTTTTTCCCGTTCTCATCACTTCATTAGTTGGAAGACTCAAATTACTGACCATAATATACGAACACAAAAATGAACTAAACTTCTGTCACTAGCCACTGGCCATCCTATGTTGCGTGATTATTTCTCGCTGTCATCTGTCTGTACTTTGGTCTTGATTAAAAAAGTGTAACGATTCATTCTCCTGATATTGTTTTGAACTAAACAGTTCAAGGGACAAAGAAGGTATTATTATGATTAGAGTAACAAGGGAACGAAGTTATCAGCATTATTTTCTAAAACCAACTTGAGAAAAGTTAAGACATACGGATGCAACAATATTGTTTTATTACGCCGCAGTTGACTCGAAGTTTTGATACGGCATCTGCCTATGGAAAAGATCTTCTGAATCGACTGATGTTTTCGATGCATAAAAGAGGATACACCGCGGTTCATAGTCTAGAGAGACTTGTAGCAATGTGTTCAAAACATACAGAATTTGGATGCTACCATCACTAATTATTTTTGAAGTCTTGTCGATTTGAGAGTTTCATTATTTCATTATTTGGGAAAGACAAATTCGAATTCGAAAATTCAATACAAGCGTTCCAATGCATTTGTGTTCGATAACACATAGTTCTGTTTGAATGAAATAAAATGTTATCAGGAAAAACAGTTTTCCTGAGCCCTTTCCAAAATTTACGTTCTAATCTCAACGAACTATCTGTTCCAGTTCCTTTTGCCGAAAATTAATGTTTTCCAAATGGAATATTGTTACTATGTCTCATAAGAAAGGGACTATGATCTAACTCCACCCAACTTATCATTGATTCAAAACGTATTTGACTATGACTATATCATGTCATCTAGCAAGAACTAGTGATCTGCTCGGTGATCATCTTCAGACAGATTTCAACTTGTTTCGATATACTTTAAACCACGTTTATATCTACATTCCCGAAACTGATTACGTAGAAGCGTCATTGGCAAAAATACTGGAAGTTTTAGGAATTCGCAGATCCAATAACATTTTCTTTACAAGTGGTGGCGGATTTGTAGGGGTTATGAGGGGTGCCAAACCCCTCATTATTGTTCAAGTAATCGCCAAAAGTTTGAAAAATCATGAATTTCCGAACAGAAAAAATGACAAGAATGAAAGTGACAGATGGAACATTACACAGTCTCATTATCTCATCATCATTGACAAAAGGAAACGTACAGCAAGCGCAATGTCAAATCAACCAAACTTCTTATTTTTCGTAAATTGAAAGCTTTACCTGAAGTTTTGAAAAAAAGACTCTGAATGTCGTTCATTAAATTTCACTCATATTTTAAAAAAATAAGAAAAGATGAAGCAGGTCTAGAAGCAGGTCTAGAAGCTAAAATCTCAGTGATGAAGAAAATCGCTGAAATCGACGTAGTAAATCCAGAGGAAGTTTATTAAAGAAGCCATACAACGAAAAAGTTGGATGAATAAATGAAAATGAAACGGCAGTAAAGATGAATTGTTTTACATTGTAAAAAAAAGTTTACTCCTTCACATTTTTTTAACTTATCCTCCTGATTCGAAAGCGTTGAAAACATTGAACAAAAGTAAATATTTTTCAGGAAAGACCAACGTTATTAGAAGTCTAAGGCCTTTGACCGTGTGTGGCATGAGGGTTTGCTGACCAAACTTCGATGCTATGGCTTGTCGGATCATTTTTGTTTATAACTCTCCAGCTTCCTGGACGAACGTTTCCTGCAAGTGGCCGTCGATGGATATCTCTCGAATACTTATACCATCAACGCTGGTGTTCCCCACGGATCCATATTGTCTCCAACCGACTTTTTATTGTATATCAGCGACTTATTGGAAAAAACCAAGAACCCAATATATTTCTTTGCTGACGACAGCATACTTGTCTCGTCATTCCATTTGGATTCAGGACATCGGCAGCAAGAGGTTGCATATCTTAATGAGGATTCAGAAGTGATTTCGAATCGTGGTGAAAGTAACCAGGTTCAATTCAATGCCACGAAAACCCAGGCTTCGGTTTTCTCCAAAAAGACAAATGTCTTCGAACCGAATATAATAATGTCAGGACAGATTATTCCGCTTTCTACTTCGATAAGTTTGATGGGGGGTCAAAATGGACACCAATATG
>WOGR01009007.1:0-11552 GCA_015342045.1 Leptinotarsa lineolata | reverse complement strand
AAAATACTATTTATCCCGTTGACGTATACAAATACTATGTATGCACTGCACGAATAAATTCTATTCTATTCAATATGTTATCTGTCGTTGATTATTTGGCAACATGAAAATTCCTGGATATTTTGTATGGACTATATAAATTTTAAACAAAATCTTTCAGTGCCCAAAACTTGATATAATGTACTTTCTCACAAAAACTACATGAGAAGACTTGTTCTAAAATTTTATATTTAGTAAGAAAATGGATCTGAAAAAAGTATGTAGTGTTTTGCAGCTAAACATTACTGCCATTTTTTCATCAAACTACTCAAAAACTTGTAGTTCCATGTATTTATTTCAACTTGCTTAACATATATTTTGAAAAAATTTTCAAAAAATATTGTTTTTTGAAAAATTATTGGAAAATCGAATATTTAAAATAAATTATTTCCTAAATAGAAATTATTGTATTAAATTACAGATAGATTATACCGAACGTTTATTATGTTCAGAAATTATTTCATTTATATAGGATAAATTGAATATTTTAATTGTAAAAACCGTATCGCCTTTATAAATTTAGGGCGGAAAAATCTCGAAAAAACACGAGTGTTCTGAATTCTGAATATTATTGTTATTAATTAACACGCAATGTTTTCAAGAAAATAACAATCACAGTTCGGGTCAGAGGCAGAGTACTAATCTCACCTTTCAGAATAAATATTCAGATATCTCCAAGTATATCGCAATTTTTGAAAAATATTTTCGTATTGAAATTACTGTTTATTGCTAACTAAGAAGTAACTCTCCAGAAAAGTTTATTTTCTTGATAACCGGGAAAGAGCTATCCAGGAAATTTTATTTTATTGCTATCCAAAAAAGAAATCTTCAGAAAATTCAAACATGTCGCACATTTGCAATGAAACATTTGTGTATCACATTTCTCCTGTTTTTTCTGTAGTGAATTGATAAATCTAGAGCCAAAATTCAAACTCGTTCAAAGCACTACTGTGTTCGACTGTTACATTTTGGATGCTGCGACTTGATTTCTCGTTGGACAAGTTTTCATATACGAGTAAACTCAAAAACAAGCTTTCGAAAAAAAATTACTCCAATTGAAAAAAATTTGTAGTTAATGTTCAAACAAATGTTTGTGGAAAATATTTCCACATGTTATACTTATAATTAGAATTACCATTTCATTCTGTTCAAATATATACTTAGTGGAAATGATCGATTTCGAAACTGTGCGTGAGTATATGAATTACGAATACGAAAAATATCTGACCGGCAAAATTACTTTCGAATACTTTGGTGTTCTAATGGCATGTAAATATTTTCTCAATACCATAATATTTATAAAAAGATTTTTTGATTTCGTTTGGTTCAGTGTATATATTTTGATAAAGCTTTCAATAGATGAGCAATGCCTCGAACAATGAATCTTTCTCTCTGGTCAATTTTTTTATTAACGTACATTTTATTTTCCACAATTGTCAGGATTCTGAACAGAACATGAATAATACGCCACCACCCCCATTATTTCCTATTTCACAAAACGAAATACCCGACTTGAACCCCCGGTTTTCAGTGCAGCTGCAGTTTATTTCCTTCAATCACGATGCATTCTTGGCTCTAACCAAATGTCAAATGCCCTAGTCCTATTTTAATGTGGCGTCTGTGTTCCTAGTAAAATATCTGGGTGATAAATCGGTCTAAGCGGTCGTGAGTTAAATTCGTCTAAAAAAAAAGCAGGAGTATGGATACCATCGACGAGGAAATTTCCATCGACATCGTCCTCAAGTTGAGTAATTTCCCGCTATTTTCACTACTGAGTAAATTCCCAGCGGGATTACGTCAGCCTCGGCATAAACCACATTTTTTGTGACGTCACGAGATAAGTATACTCTGTCGCATTGTGTTCCTTTCGAATTGTAGGTTGGGTTTGCTAATTTTCGACCTTCGCGTCGTTATCAAAGCGAGCACTTCCGAAGTCGTTTACTTTTATTATCCATACTGACTTGATTTCGTGGAATGTAATTTTGATTTCTAAAAGTTATATCAAATCATATCGGCTACTGGAACCTCGGAAGAGGGGAATCTTTCAATTTCAAAATATTCATTTTGTTTAGTGAATTTGAATTTCCAAAAATGAAATTTTGTTTCTGGTTCTAGTTTGGTATCAGGTCTGTTGAGTGACATTCATGTCTAACATCAATTTTGCATGAAATTCTTTATTACTTGTAATTATAAAAATTAAAAACCAAACTTCAGTCTTTTATTTTACTTTTCTAGTAGCGTTTGTACACTATACTTTTCCTTTCACTTAAGAAAGTATTCACGGTGAGAACGTTAAGAATTCGCCAATGTGATATAAAATTATATATAAAATTGAAAGTTCTATTAAATATACAGTGCGTCCATAAAGTAACGCTTACTTCTCAGTTAAATGAACAATATTAATGAAAATTTCCAGTAACAGTTCAATTTTTGATTCTAAAATGATATTTTTCATGCAAGAGATATATTTCTGTGTTGATCAATGAACTTGTTACGAAATTCTTTGTTGAAATGTCATTCATTTTGAAAGAAATACGTATTTTCAAATTTGCGAAATGATATAGATATTGCAATGTCGAAACTATGAATGGATATAAAAATAAGATGTTTGTCGTCTCTTACCCGTCTCATATTTGTAAAATTGACATTGAAAACAAATAGGATGATGTTTTCAGGTCAAATGATGCTAATAATATCATTAATTCATGTTATATTAAGTATTTATTTGTGGCTGATTCTGAATTTGCTTATTTTCTTTTATTATGATTTTTTAAAGAACGAAACAAGCACTACAGGAAAATTCTTGAGGCGCTCTAAGAGCGGTGCCTGGGCGAAAGTAGCGATTCACGTGGGATTTGAATCACTGGAGACTGAATATATTTGGAAAAACGTGATCAGGAAGTTGTTTATTCCATGTCAACGCAGTTGTTCACTTAATTGAATGACCTGTGAAACTAGGTGAAATTATAACTCTTAAAAATGGCAGCGTGATTATTTGGCGAAAGTAATGTGTATGATCATCATTGACTGGATGGGTGTTGCAGTTGAATTTCCAGAAAGCCATGGCAAATGATAATAGTTGTCCGTCTACCCGCACAAGATTGTCTTGAGTACCCTCACAGGGGTTTTAATAAGAGTATTATTATTCCTTTTGAACTAATACAATGCAAGTTTCAAAAATATGTTTTACATTTTCCATAGTCGAGAAGATCATTGGACTTTCCTACATTTTTTCAAGAAAGAGTTCATAGATCAGCCGAGATCAATATTCTAATTAACAACTTAGCTACGTCAACGCATCATGCATTCTAAGAGTGTGAAAATAACTTTTGCCTGGTACTGGAGATAAATAGAGTGAATAATTTGTGTCTGGCGATACCAAAGTGTTCTGCCAAACAATTGTATCGGTAATAATGCTTGAAATTTCGTCATTGGTTTTAAGTGGAAAGTGTTTATCGGCTGTTGCGAAATCTTGTTTTCAATTTATTATATGTCAAATGATTATTTTTGGTGAATTATCAAAATGAAGCCTAACTTTAAGTGACATGCATGTTTCGCTAGAATAAATTATTAATGTGGAAAACTGTATTATATATTTTCTTAGAATATTGTATAGTTTATTATCATCCCTTCAATGTATCTATACAGTAGGTTCTGGTGAGTGTCTGCCGAAAAACAATTACTTCCTCGGCTAATACCACGCTGGACATTGAATCATATCTAACAGGCATTTATGCAAGATACCGTAAAGGTTAGTCGCGCAGGTGTTTCTAGTTCATCCAGCAGCAGGATCATACTGAAATTATTTGAGTAGATCACCTACAGACCGGTTTAAAGGTATTACCTCTCGTCAGGTAATACCTCGATTAATTGCAACGCGGCTCTGGTGCATATACAGTGTGTAAAAGCCAAATGGAATAAATTCATTATTTCGGTTACTGTAAATCTTTTTGAAAAATCCCGAAAAACGTCAAATTTGAATTATAATTTGACATTCTTTAACGTAAAAATGCTACCCCTACCTTCAACCCCCTTCGAATGACAGGTACAACCCCCAATTTTTTAAATGGGAAGTATAGGTTTGTGGTATATCGTTTGAAAAGTCTCTTCATTCTCTATTCAAAAATCTTATCGCTTTCAAGTTTATTGAGATGTGCATTTCATGCACATTATAACTTGCCCATACATTTTAAATTAATATCTTAGGTGTTCTCTTGGGATACTGTGATCAGTGGCGGATTTGCAGATTTGCCGCCTCGTAATAAACAATTTTTTCTAATTTTTTTCTCAATTTTAAGGTGCAACATGAATTCTAAAATTTTTCCAGAGTGATTTTATGTGAAATAAGCAGAATTTCAAAGAACTTTCTCTTCAATCTATAAAAAAATTGAAAATGGCAAAACAAAGCTCTGAAAAAATTTAAGGATTCATAAAAGATGTCGAAGTTTTTTATATGAGAACGAAAAAAAGTATTAAAAAAGGTAATTACAGAGGAATTTTTGATTTTTTTTTTCAATTAACAAATAAACTTTGAATATTTTTTACATATTTTTCCTAAAAAGTACATCCAAAACCGAAAATAAAAAAAAATTCACAAAATTATCGCCACTTCAAAATGAAAGACTACTTTTTCTGAAAAATTTTTTTGGTCGGGTGAAGAAATCTGAAAAAATTTGAAAAGCATTTTTGATGAGATCAAAAAAGATAAAAAAGTTTCAGCTAAATCAAAAGGGGTCGGGTAAAAATTTGTCGATTTGGCGTGGAATGCCCAATACTCATTTGACTGGAGAGAAGACGTTGGATAAAAAATTGCCGCTTAGTATTGTTTTATCTTATTATAATTAATTCTTTTCTGGCATTTTCTGAAAAAAATTGGATTCGTGAAAAAGTTAACAAAAATAATACTAATGTGAACATCTGATTTGAATAATTTTTATTTAATAGAATTTAATCGATTTTAGTCAGTATTTTACGCATAAAGAAATAACTTTATGAAACTCAATTTGACAATTCGCAAATCTGCTGCAGCAATCATGATTAAACCATCAATATTTTATCAAAATTGAATGGTGTAAGTAGATATCATAATCATTAGGTACACGGAGAAAAAATCAAAGCAATTATCAATGAAGAAAATACCTACGTTAAAATAATTTATTTTCGACTAATTGCGATATTCTAAAAATTCATTCAACAATTTTTGAAATATTGAGTATTTAGCACTATATCTAGAACTATATTTCGATTTCTGTTGAGTATTTCAATTTCTCTCTAATTTTTGAAATCCGTATTTTGTGTGCCATGATCTTTTTTTTTTTGTAAACCGAAATAAAAATTTTATGAACCGAATCTGCCGCCCTTTGAAATTTGCCGCCCTAGGCTCCAGCCTACTCAGCCTGCTGGTAAATCCTCCACTGCTTGTAATGAAAGGATGGTTGCAATTACGTTGATTTTGTTTCAAATAGAAAATCACTTTGAAGGTTAAGGCCACCACTGTTTTGTCCCGCCTTTAGATATATACATATTGAAATTAATAAGTACATGGTTGTGAACATACTCTTATTTGAGCTAATTTCATTATCTAAGGTTATGCGACACAATGGAAAATTTTTGTCATATATTGCCTGCTATCGAAGCCGGATCGGTCGTTAGTTTTCTTTTTAAAACTAACGAGGTCTTATCTTTTAATGTATGCAGAATCGTCCCAGCTTCAACTAGATGAATTCTCTCGAGAAAAATATCTGGTCGAGGTTGGGATCGAACCCACGACCTTCCGTTATTTAAAAAGAATAAAATCAATTATTTTTACTCGTTAGTAGGTGCAAGAAAAAATGTTTTATAGTATGCATCAATTTCATTCGACAATACTATAATTCTAAAATAGTAGGCACTAAATTCTCAGAAATGACTAACGTTCTTGCTCTAATCTGTCTCTTCAAATGATGATAAAATATATAGAATCACAACCTTGATAACAATGTTTTCGTTTTAATGCGGTGATATTTCTTAGAACTTAGTGCCTACTATTATGGAATTGTACTATCGGTATCACCAATTATATTTGTCATGTCTGCCGCAGTAGTAGACTAAGCGTTTGGTACTTCAGGTTCCATCGTTGTGATTGAGTGTAATTCTATTCGAGGTTGAAATTGGCTTTGTTGTGCTATCCGCATCTTAAGGTATGAGAGATTACAAAAACAAAACGTAAATTGTTCATACTCATTTAGGGTTATTCGTTATCAATATTGACATGATTTGATATGCTTTTGATTAAAATAAATTCAATTTTCATGAATTTATATGTTTCAATTATGTATATAGTGTGACATCACTTCACACACTTACGATTGTTTTTCGGTGCAGAATAAAGATGTTAAAGTGGAATTTTTTCAATCTCACTATTACAAAAATTTGATTGCCTGGCAGCTTCTTATCTACTAAAGAAGCAGTTTCGTCTGGACTGATATCTAAACGACATGGCTTCTGTATTATTTTCATATGTCTTATCCATACATTCATACAGTAAACCCAAAAACGACATATTGCACAATAACGCACAACTAATTTACTTGCAAATGAGGGTCATAATAAAACACTGTGAACGGTTCCAATCTATAGAATGATTCGAAAGAGTCTTTCATTTAATAATTATACAGTGCATTTCTTTAATGTCCCCCCTTTTATTTTTTGAATGGGTCAAATCAAAAAATTTAAATTTGGGATAATGAAATTAATGCATCAATACTTTATTTTGAAGTTGAACTTACAGATAAAAAATTTCAAGATGGCGACTGGGCGCCATCTGGGAAAAAAATTAAACGGAAAGGGGGATCTTGTGACACATCTGCTTGAAGCTCCTGACAAATGCTTCACAACCATAGAATATAATGTCAATATCTTCAACTACTACAAAATGGCGGAACTTTTAATAATTGCCTGAATACATAATATGAGGTAATAAGCTTGAGGTCAGTTCAGAAGATGCTCGAAATGGTTGCCTTGAACTTCTTGACGTATGAACAGCCTATCCGATATTTCACGCTGAACATTTTCGAACACAGTAATGTTAATATCTCTACAAATATTTATTATTCTCCTGTATATCCAATATTGAAGCAGGTTCAGTTTCGTACATATAGCCCCATAAAATTAGTCCAAAGGTGTCAAATCTGGCGGGCGGGCTGGCCATTCTGTAGGACCTCGACGGCCAATCCAACGACCGGTAAAAGTAGTATCCAAATAGTTTCTTACTTGTCTGGAGTAATGTGGTGGTGCTCCATCCTGTTGGAATACAATATCCATATCGAATTCATTAGGATTCGCTTCGACGACTCCAGTGATGATATAGGGTTAACCGTAGTTTCCAGCATATTCAAATACAGTTCCCCTGTTGAATTTTGATCAATGAATAGAGGTTGTACAATATGGTTACCCAATATTCCTGCCCAAACGTTATTTTTCTCTGGATATTGGGTATGTGTTTCCCGGAAAACGTGAGGGATGGTGTCACTCCAATAATGGCAATTTTGTCTGTGAACATTGCTGTTTGAAAAAACGTACATTCGCTACTGAAACAAATATTGTGGAGGTAGGTAGGATGCCTTGCAATGGTTTCCATCATGATTTCGCAGAACTCTGTTCTTTGGTCAGGGTCATCTTAGGTTTATTGGTGTAGCATTTTAACACACAGTAGGATAAGACACCTCACGAACATTCCCGATGGAATAGGTAGACTGTTCAGGATTTACTACCATCTCATCAATTATTTACACTTGCCGTTCTTCCGGAATGGACGGATGACCTGGGGGCTTTTCGTTATGTACACTACCGTGAATTTGGATATCCGTTCCCTCAAATATTTTTTACAGATAGAAAGATTTGGAAAACGTTCATTGAAAATCCTTTCGGTCTCGTGAAAGTTACGCGTCGCACCATAAATAAAAATCGCTTCAATTTTTTCTTCCAATGGACGAGAATTGACCATTCCAGAGATTGTTGACGTAGTACCTTTCTACTAGTAAAACCGAAAACTAAATGAGAATATTCTAACTAAACAATGATATTCATTGTCGTACTGACATTCGATAAAGAATATTCATATTGTCAATGTTTTGTTCAAAATAAGATTTAATGAAAAATGTCTTCAAGTATAATCAAAAAAGTTCTTGAACTAGTAAATTATCAATTTCGTATACGAAATAAACTGTATGGAATATTATTTCACACTAGGATGCCAAACAATAAAAAAATTCGACTTGACCCCTAATCAAATCCGGAATCATTTGATCAATAGATCGATACTCACCATACCTTGCATAGTGGAATATATATTCCTAAAATACAGGAAAGTCACTGAAATTTCAAATGAGTACACTTTGAATTGATATTGCAAACTTCGATACATTAGTCAATATAAATTTTTGCAGTGATAATAAAATCTGCTACTGGTGCAGATAACTCATTCCTGTCATTATAGCACTTGCATCCGCTCGTGCAACAACTTTAACACATCTTGTGAAATAACTTACTTTTTGCACTCGTTGCATAATATACTAATTTCTCTGACATGATTATCTAATAGTCTAATATTTAATTCGTAGTTTTAGTGCATCAAAATATCTTGTAGAATCTTCTAGAGACATCTATTACTTCAACACTGAAATTGTTTATACGATCAGATATCAGGGTGGTGAAAGATGTCAGGATTCAATGAAATCGATATATGGAGTTGTCAATGATGGTAAATGTTATTAAAATTCAATTCGCATATTGCATTCCAAACAATGAAGTTCAACTACATGTTTATATTGTACGAAATATATTTACCTGAAATAACTAGTAGTTCAATGTTAAATCATTTGTGGTGGTTGCTAGCTAAATAATAAGATATCCGTACATGTTGTTGATTTCATTCTTTCTGAAAACCAACAAAAACGAACTGATGAACTGTTTCTACCCAACATCAAAGAACGAGAGTACCTAAGCATTGATCTAGTTTTGCAAATCACCAAAAAAGATCACTCATGTTTTGAAAAGAAAGACTAGGCTGTAGCTTATAGAATGAAAATTGTGTTGAGCAAATCTATTGAAAACAATGAAGACAGGTCTTCAAGTTGGAATTAATCAGAATTATACAATTAAAGAAGGCTATGCTATCTCCTCTCACGAAGACGTTATTCACGGGATTGACAGAGAATTCAAAAGTTGAATTTCAAAAAAATCTAAGCTGTGTTGAAAAGCCGAGTTTCTATAGCAGAGTGAGATTCGCTTCATGTCTGTCTCATCATCCTTCCTCACAAACAGGTAACTAGTTGATGTTGTTGATAATCCAATAGATCTCATTAATCGAACTGACTAGGTCATGAATGCAATGTTGTTCAATCTCTTTTTTTCTCAGCAAGAATATTATTCGAAAAAGACGATACGATCCCCTGCTACGAAGAGGCTATCTGTGGGATCGACAGAAAACTCAAACTATGAATATCAAAGATAAACGAAGTTTGGAAGATTCCATACTGGTTTGTCATAGTGGTTAATCATTTTGAATATTTTTGTACCGAAAAAAATGGCAGGATACGCCGCTGTCTTTCTACCGCAATCTGTGCTATACACATTCAGAGATTTCCTTGAAGGAGCTCCCATTCTTGACAAGGACACACTAAACACGCTCTTCCTGTTTTGCGTACAAACCGGGAAAGTTGGAAGTTGAATTCATTTCGAGAAAATGAGATGAGGATCGAATATCTCGTAATTGGATGTACGCATTTCCTATTTGCAAATTGTGTCAAATGTCTTATTCGATTAGCGCTCACAAACGATTCGTTGAAGTACTCGAGTTGTTTTGTTTCTGAATCGTAAACAATGAGATTAATCCGTTCGGGACCCTTAAGACATTTTATCTTAATGGATGGTATTATCGAAACGAAGCCTCGAGAGATTCTGATTTAGGAAAGAAACATTAACATGTATTAAAATAAAGTAAATTTTCGCGGCCGGCGATAATTGTGTCGAAGCTATTCTTGCAAGTTTTTGTGTATGGTGTTTCGTCTGCAACTAAGGTAGATATTATCGAAGGTGATGAGTTGCTATACGAAACATTTAGCATGGAAATCAGCAGAGCAAGACTGATAAACTCGAAAAATAGCTTTGACATAAGTGATAAAATTTCGTTCAATACATCTGAAAAAAAACTGAAGTCTTTCATATACAGGGTGTTCCAAATTAAGTCATCATTGCCAACTCCGTTATTATTGATCATACGAATTCGGTTGAATGGGTAAACTAGTAGCATTTCTAATTGACTTCCCGATGCCGAAAACAAACAGCTTACGCATCCGTTCATGAACCTTTGGATCTGGTTCCTGTATATCTGTGCGTAATGGCCCCAGGCAGTACAAGCATACAGTATTGTGGGCATGATTTGACTTTAATGCCCATATTGCTTTTGCGACCTAATATTGGTGTTAAGCGTTGTTTGGCTGCTCTCGCCATTCCGATTCTCTCCCTTGCATGAGAACTTGATGTCAACTTTTTATTAAGGGTGACCCCCAAATTGTATCGCCAAATGCATATGCAGGAGTCACTTCTGTGAAGAATCCTGCACTGACATTCATATTTTGGCCTCAGAAATGTCCCAGTTCTTGTTTTGGGACTGAATCACTAAATACGACAAGTTACTGATGAACGGAACATTTTTGTTTGTGAAAAATTGAATTTATGCAATAAATTGTCAACCCTTTCTACAACTGTAGAAAGTTTCCAATTACAAATTGTTTCTTCTTTCAGATTTTGGATGTTGAAAAATCTCAGAAAATTTTCAATATTTCTCAACAACCGTTTCAGATTCCAACATGATAGCAATTTCATTTCTCGAAAATCCCCGATGCAGCAAACATTACATCCATTTTGCTATACGTGCTCAATTACCCTGCACCCTCCCCACTCTGTAGAATGATTTCAATTCAACAAATTAGAATCAGAAAATAATCCTCTGTATGCCGTAGTGCACAGAGAATTATGCAAACCGCAAACAAATAAGATTTCTTGGTAATTGGAATTAAAATTGCTCATTTGGCATCTGGATTCGAAATCAATTCCGAATGTAATTGTTATTTTAGAATTGGAGGGTACGAAGCGAATCCCACGGTAGAAAGGGATGGCCGTTGGGTCATTTATCCAATGTTTGCAAATGTGATTGCAAAATTTCATGAAACTTCAAGACAATCTATTGTGTTTTTCATTGTACTTGGCAAACATGTCATTAGTAATTATCGACCAATTTCGGTGATTAACAATTTCGCGAAATTATTCCAGCAGTCAGTTAAAAAAAATTAGTGGACTTTTTCAATAAAGATCACTTGATAACGAAACAGCAATTTGAATTTATAAATAACGAAAGTACGGAAAATGCCATACCAGATTTTGTACAACACACAGTGGAATCCCTGGAAAAGTCATCAAAACGCTTAGCGGTTTTTATTGACCTTGCAAAAGCATTCGACACTGTGTGACAT
>WOGR01009006.1:0-11552 GCA_015342045.1 Leptinotarsa lineolata | reverse complement strand
GTGAGTAATACATGTTGAATGAAACTCTGATCAGTTTCACCACGGATCCCTTGGTTTTGATGCTCACTACTCGAATCACTTTGTCCTTGCCGGGATGCACTGCCATGACACGTCCTAATGGCCAACACATTGGAGGAACATTATCCTCCTTCAGTAGCACCATGAAATTTTTCGTTGATGTCAAACTGCCATTTGTTTCTTGACTAAAGTTGAGTCAGATACTCCTTTCGCCATCGACTCCAGAAGTGTGTCCGATTTGCTGCAAGTGCTGATAGCGCTCAGTAAGAGCTATTGGATTCCATCAAATTTCTTTCCGGAATTGCGGTCAATTCTTCTCCAATTTATAAATGGGCCGGTGTTATTGGTTCAAGGTCATTAGGATCGGATGAAATTGGGACTAACGGCCTTGAATTCAAGATTACCTCCATTTGTGTGATGAAGGTATGAAATTCTTCGTAATGCAAATTAATATTACTCAATACAAGTTTCAAGAGATGATTGCATGATTTTACAGCAGCCTCATGTAAACCACCGAAATGAGGCGATCGCGCTGGAATAAAGTTCCATTCAATTTCTGAGAAGCTCAAGTAATTTGAGAATTCGCTTGTTTCAATCAAATTTTGAATCGAAATGAGCTGATTATTACTACCCCCAAAATTAGATGCGTTGTCTGAATAGATATCTGTAAAAAAGCCTCGTCTTGACAAGAATCCTTTGAGTAAGCTCAAGAAGCCGTCAATGGTCAAGTCTGTTATTAGTTCTATATCAAACGCCTTTGTCACTAGACACACGAATATGCAAATATAACCCTTGATCAATTTATTTGTTCAAAGTTTACTAGACTTCAACTCGAAAGGCCCCGCATAATCCACTGTACTCGAAATAAATGGGCGTGATGGTGTTATACGAACCTTAGGCAGATTACCCATTTTGGGATAGATTACTTCATGGAGATTTGCCCTAAAACATCCTATGCATTCTATGATTCTTTAGTGATGCTAGGAATTTCCATAAATTTCCTAATGTGCGCATTTATTATGATTATTTTATTTTCATATCGCTTCTGCTAAAGGTCTCATGCAATTTTGTAATTTTTATCTGTCGCAGATAATGATGAAATTATTTTCTTTGGTTTACCCTGTAACGCGCCTTATAAATAAAAAATTTCGTTTACGATGGCCTTAAACAGGTCACTAAAACGCTGCCATTCACTGTAACTTCCCGTGAATGTTGGAATTTTTACCGGTTGTAAATGCATAGCTGTACTTGGCAACGCTGGGAAACTATTATTGTTTGCGTGAGACCCTCCCCCTGTTCCACCGATTGCACCACTCGAAGTCGAAGATACAGTGGATGATGCGTGCGCCTGTTGTGATTGATTCGAAAAATATTATCTAACGTATTTTCAGCCATAGTCGTAATACCGAGTTTTGAACACTTCACGTGCATTGTTCGATTCGTCTTGATTGAAATAATCTGGAAAATCACTCATGATCAGTCCTTCAAACTAAGTTTGAATGTTTTGGAATCACGATAAGATAGGTCTAATGTTGTCAAAACGTATTTGAAGTGATTCTATTGCGTTTGTAGATGAAAGGTCAAAATTACCTAGAAATGTTTGAAACCGTGTTAATTCTCCTTTGATTTGAGTTCTGCCATTTTAAATTTTTTTTAGTCGGGGTTAGTATCTCTCTCATATTCATAAGGCATCTTGTTTATTTTAAAGCAACGTGTTTACACGGGAAGACGAGCTTTTTCTTTTGCACAATATCCACCCAGGCATGCACTCTACAGTAAATAACTATTGATGTTTTCGCTGTGCCTTATTTTGTGTAGTTTTTTATTTAGCGTTGAAATAAAGACAAATCACTTGCGTGCATCCAAATACCTAACTACTATATGTAACTAACTATTCTTGGTTTTTATTGAAACCATGCGACCTTTATCGTTTTGCCTAATATATAACAGTTTTTGTTCAAAAATATCGTGAAAACACCTTCGTGGACGTGTATTTTCGTAATTGTGTCAGGAATATTCACTGAGCAAGATTCTAGCTTGGCACTTGTGTCCAAAAAATAATCAAGTTTCAACCTTCGGGTTGTCTTGGACGGTTCGTCGGAATAAGAACATCAGATATTGAACATGTGGACTGTATTTAGCATTTATCATTTACTTTACATCAGAAGAACTACATAACAACAAAAAGTAAGTTCGAGCACGACATGTGTTTACGTTGATAGTCTCTCGCTCACACAAACAAAAAATGTATCTTCACACCCTTAGCCGAGTGAGTTGCCGATCGGGCCAAGTCACACCCTGGCGCAGTTGCCGCACCTAATTCTAAGAAGCAAATCTGAAGAAACTTATTCTAAGTTTTAACAACAATGAAGACGTTTTTGAGAAGAGGAGAACTAAAAACGGTTTTGTAATATCTGCAGATACAGAAATTGACGTTTCAGACTACTTTGGGGTGGAATCAAATAACTTCATCCGATACTTATCTACAGAAATAGTTGTTCCACTATCTATTATTCAACAAATTCTGAAGGAACATGAGATTTCTCCTTATAAGTTAAGACCATTTCCAGACACTAGAACCTGGTGACTCTGAGAGACGATTTGGGTTTTGTCAGTGGTTCATGAATAAATGCAGAGAAGTTCCAAACTTCTATAGAAATATTATAAAGTGTCTCTCGAAATTTTCAGCAAATGTTTCCGTTTCCTCTTGATCCGTGTAGAGGATTCCTTGCCCGCCGTGAATAGGCGGGCATAGTTTTCGGTGTCCCTTCCTGAGAACTCTCTGCATTCTCCATGGAGTCCCTTTCGGTGTTGAGTTCTTCTAGACGGGTTATCTATTGTTTGTCTCAAATAGCACGCAGCTCTTGCTGCAGGATTCTGTCGGCTCTGTGCATACTTCTCTTCAGGAGTCTTCTGATTCTGATGAGTTCCATTATTTCCGGTGTAATGTGGTTCTCTAGATTGAAGCACGCAGCTGAGACTTTCCACGCGCTTCTCTACATGGATTGAATGATCGTCTGTTGCATCTGTGTTGTGGCGTTCTCCAGATCAGTCCTCGTTTCGATGCGAGAGATGTCTCCTATCGCGTCGTGAACGGTGCGCTAAAATCTATTCCAGTCGATAATTCTCTTTGTTGGTTCGTCTGGTTCCCTTTCGCCTATTTCTACTGTGAATAGGATAGGGTTGTGATCTGACGATTCTTCGGCTATCACTTTCATCTCCACTAAGGCGACGTCGAAAATATCTGGTACTTGATCTCCTAGTGGATAGTGCGGTGGATCTCCTAGAGCAACTACCGCAGTGTCCTCGAAGTCTTGAAGCAGCCTGGCTGGGTCTGGACCTCTTTGGTTTTTATTCCTGCAACTCCAGTCGCCACGGTTACTGTTGGATGGTAGTATGGGAACATTTCTGCTTTATCAGCTCTCTGTAGTATTCCTTGTGGTGGCACGTACACCGATGAGGTCCTCAGCTGTTCCTTGCGTCGGACCGCTACTGCTACTCCGAATTGCATTTCTGGTTTTCTATCTTCATGTTGCGCTAGGTTTGTTCTTACAAGGAGAGCCGCGCCCCCCGCGGCTATGCAACCTCCTTGCCTGTCTTTCCTGTATGTGTTGTATACTGGGATGCGGAAGTTCTGATTGCCTCTATGCCTGGTCTCATAGTTTGCTTTGACGTCTATGCTTCATTGTGATTGCAGCTCCATGGGCTCGTTCTTTCTCTCTGTGGTGCCGTTGATGTTCCCCGATTCGTTTTTCGATTTTTTCGGAATCTGTGCCGGCTTTAACGTTTATCAGGCTGTTGTACTAGTGCAGTTAGTACGACTCGCCCGATCTTTTGCTGCTTCGTTTCGAGTTCACCTAGTACGTTTACTAGGTCGGTGTTTTTGTTTTCGACTGTCTGCGTCTTCGGTGGTGTCTTCTTTGCTTCGGGTTCAGAAGTATTCTTCTAGTGAGCCTCGATGTGATTTGATGACACTCAAATACGGTCAATACTTGCTAGGTGAGGTCCTCCGTCACATAAACTGCGTGGAGTAGTATTTCGAATTTTTATTCTGTATGTATGAAAGTCCAGTTTTCATGAATTCAGTCGCTTTTTTTTATTCAACCTCGTGAATCCATCCTTTGTCAGTCTGGCTACATGATATTGTATTTTCCTTCTCTCGAGTTCTTTCGAGACATCGTTCCACCGTTTTGCGTCGTGCATAATTATTGATAGAGGCTTGCTGGGGTCGGTATTTGAATTCGGATGTGCGTTCGAATTCGTATTCGCAGTTGGTGTAACTCCTTTAGTGTTTGTTTTTGGGGTTATCCAGACTGATATTTTTCGTTTCGCAATTGCTTTTTCCAAAATTGGGTTGGCATTATTTCCTCAATGGCTTCCGTTTGCGTTATCATCATTTCTTCCAGGTGGTTGTGTTTGTTTGCTTTTTCAGCCCTTCCCTGTTCTCGCGCGATGCGCCATCTGGTTTTGCGATTCTTTTTGTTCTTAACTTTCTGGAAACCATCTTTCGAGTCGAATTCTTTCCTGTCTTCGATGACGCGTGGCCGTTTGGGAGTTCTTAGTTCCATTTTGTTTTTCACCTTATTATTTCTTTCTTTAGGGCGTTTTTTGACGCTTACCTTTCGTTTTCCTTTTTCAGGAAGTGTGTTCTCGCTAGTTTTGTTATTTCCTTCTTCAGGGAGTTTTTTGCCACCAGCATTTTTTTTGGCTTCTGTAGCCGAGGTTTTGGTCTTCTCCTTCTCTTTCTCTGAAGCTTTCTGTTAGATCGTATATCTCTTTCATGAGTTGCTTCAGGCCCTTCTCATGATTGCAAATTATCTGTTTGAGTTCGAAGTTTTCCTCTGTGAGCCTCACATTCTCCAGTTCCACTTTTCTACAGAACAGGTTTTTAGGTAAATCCTAAAATCTGGAAAATTGAAAAGTTAATTGTGTGTGATATATACATAAAGCTCTGAAAAGAACTAATATCTACCAGAAATGAGTATTTTCACTATCACTGTATTCACTGGTTTCATTTTATCTTTTCAGATAACATAAGATTTCATCACTAAACACTGCACTAGACACGTCTGTACTCTTCGGTGTCTCGCTTCGAACTAGCGCGAACTAGCGAACTAGATGACAATAGGTAGCAGGCTATATTCGTTTACGTCCTTATCACAGCAGCAAAACATTTTTCTCTGATTTTGGAATATTCAGAATGGAATCATATGAATATTGAAACTAGAAGCAACTTGTCACATGTAGAAAGAGACTTCGGAACTTTCTCTTCCCCTCTATCTCTTCCTCTGTTGCACTCACTCTCTTATAACGAACGCACATCTAGTGGGCGAGACTATGATGCTATTCAGAAACCGTTTTCTACATTTGACAAGCTGTATATCATTTTATTTGTATGGGAATTATACGTAGGTATTAAGGGCACAACTCAAATATATATCTACTTTTGGAAATTTCACTAATTGTTCGATACTACCACCAAGGGACTGCATTGAACGTAATCTCATCATCTTCTGCATTTCTCATCAGACAGATTTTTGATACGAAGATTGCCATTTGCATGAGTTGTGATATTATTTAAATATTCAATATCGTTTGTTAAAACTATTTACATTTTTTTTGAATTTCAATGTTTGTATGGAAAAATATCTTTTGTTAATTGTTCAACTGCAGAACTAGTATCCCTGAAGTTGCATGTATTATTGTGGTGACGATGACTCGATGTTCTAATCGAATCACCTTAGATCGTAAAGTCAACTTCAATATCTCCAGTATTCGAGGTGAACAAGACAATTATGAGACGAGACTATTACGACAGTATAGGAGAGCCACAAAAATTGATATTATTTTTTTCACAATTCACACTTACAATTGTTAATTCACAGTTGAACCTATAAATCATGATCAACAATCTCCTTGCACTTTCATATCTCAATTGCACGTTGAATTTATTATAATATCCTTAATGTATGATGATTATTGAAAACAATCCGATCTGTAATCTAACTTTACCGAAACTGCATACAACTTGTGCAACTAGAACTGAAAACAACGTATGTATTGAAAATGTATTAGTTGATTCTAGGTTTGGTTAGAACACCTGACAGATTCCAGTACGGAACAGACACCATTAACTTTTGACAATCTCGCGGTGAGCACTGTCAACCGTAACACTTTGTTGAGTTGTTACTGACGTGAACTAGTTAAAATGGAGCTAGTTTGGTGAACCTGTTTCTTTAATAACCTATCGAGATGACACTGTTATAATTTCTCGACTGAAATTAAATTATATATCGGATACTTTGAATTACCTGTTGAAAAATTACATCGAACACTTGCAACATAGAATGTAGATCACAGAAACTTTACCCCTGAAATCAAGGTGCCAATAAATGATTATCTCTTCTGTGAGGCATTCTGTAGTTAAATTACTCTATTGTGTAGAGTGTAACGTGTACATGCCAGGAGTTTGCTGTCTTCAGACGGAGGTCATGATTTCCAGTTACGGAATCATATACAATTATATGAAGAACAAATTTATGAACATACTGGTATTCTGAAAAACAGGATTCCAGGATGTTTGTAGTGAAAAACAATGGTGTCTGTACTTGAAAATTTTGATACCTACTAAGTTGTCTCCAGTACATCATTCCAGGTATAATAAAAACAGTCTAGTGCTGCAGATAGTTCAGGTTCATTTATTCCTTCCAATAATTTGTGTTTTTAGTGTCACCTATAGAATGCAGTTACAATTTGCAAAACATCAACAGATTAGAAAAATTGGTTTTTCTTCCGATCTCATTCCAATATAGAAAAACTCTCTGCAGTTTGGAGATTTCAATTTTTATTTTTATGACACGTAACTTTCATGCACTATTTTCTCAATTTGTTTTGTTCTCCATCATGACTTTCAAAATTATATCAAAATAAATACTGTTGGTGGAAACTTTAGATAAGAGAACATATTTAATATTTTTCGAGAATACGTTTACGTATTTATTTCAACCGAAATGAAAAATAGTATTATGTTGAAACGTTGTGATCATGATTCAATATCTTCTAGCTGCTAACACCCCAGTATGGAAAGTGGTATGTTTCAAGGAAGCGAAATAAATAAAATTAAAGGAAATAGTTGAATCTAGACAAAATCCGACCATCAGTATAACATTTGGAAAATAATACTGGCCTTGATTTATATGCAGAAATTTAAATGAGGAATGCTACAACGAAAGTTTTATGAATAGTTACTCACCGTCATCCATGCCTTAGCTCCAACTCGTGAAAATAAACCAATGATACTAGGCAGAAGGAAAGTTATCACCGGCATGAAATATTTATCTGAAAGTGATGATATAAATTGTATTATTTATTAGTATTATATTTGATATGGAACACTTTGTGGAGAAAAATAACTTTGACTATTGAACATTGAGGACTAGGCATTGGTGATTAAATGAGTTAGTTTTTCCAAGTTATTATTTATTGATTGCATGAATTTTTACCATTTTCTCAGAAATCCATCATCAATTCAAAAAGAGAAGACAATCGAACCTGAAACTATGATTATGTATAGTGATTATTATGTCCACAATACTGGTTATTGTCGTATTCGGTTTTGGTTGGAATGCACGAATTTCAGGATTTATAATAATAAGAATTTTCCCGCTGAATATATCATTATGAAAAGAAACTCGTTGAAAACAGTCGAAATACCTCATGTTTATATCAAATTGCTCTTTTTTTACCATAGTAGCGGATTCAAAGTTCATATAAAACAAACGGCGTTTAGATGGTAGATGCTGGTCTCACCCGGCATCGCCCGGTGAGATACCATCGCAACGGCTTAGGTAGAGTGGAGTTGCTTTTGGGTTAACGTTTTTTTGCTGTGCCAAGGGTGGAAATATAAATAAAAATTGCATGATGGCGCTCCTAGGGTCAAAATACTCGGGAGGTAAAATTGCTTTCCAATCGGATCTCCGGATGGATGCTGATTCGAGGGCATCATCCTGCAGAAATTATTCGAAAACCACTATTCCGGACAGTCAGCAGGGTCTTTCTAACAGCAGTCCACAGGAAAATAGTATGGTAACTGCAGTTGCTAAGAGGCCCATTAGCAACTCAAAAATAGATTTCTGCAACATCAGAGGACTCAACTCAAATATCGACTCAGTGCACCAAAATCTGCAAAAGAATAGTCCTCATATTCTTGCACTTATAGAAAACAAAGTCATTGCTTCAACAAACCCCGTCAATTTTCTATATCCCGGCTATGATTTCCACTCCCAATTCAAACGTAACTTTGGAATATCCCTTTTTATCAAAAGCGATCTCTCCTATCAACGAGAGGAAATGCTGGCACCCCAAAACTTTGATGTTATGTGGTTCAAAATAATATCACAGAATATCACTGATTTCATATGCTGCGTTTATCGACCACCAAGCGATACACAATATAGGGAACTATTCTCTTCACTTGCAAACACCTTTGACTTTCTGCAAATCAATTATCCTATTGCCAAAATTTCCATATTTGGTGACTTCGAAGTCTACAATATCGAATAACTCTAATTTTCAAATATCAACGACGAATATGGGTACGAGGCAGAGGCTTTCGCAATGAGCAGCGGTCTTACCCAGATAATAAATGAGCCAACCAGGATTCCTGACCGTGATGTAGAATATGCTAGTCTTCTGGATCTATATCTAACAACTAATCTAGAAATTTACAGTCAGCGTAACGTCTCCATTGAAATCTTCTGACCACAAATTCATTTCATTGTTGAGTGAATTACCGATTAGGAAACAATGTGAGCCGTGCAAAGTTTGGAATAACAGATCTGCTGAGTGGGAGAATCTTGAAGACTATTTCCGAAATTTTCTTTGGCTAGATGTTTGTTTTAGCTCTAAAGATCTATCAACTCATGCTTCTGAGGTCAAAAAAGTTATTCTATCATCCATGGACGACTACATGCCTCTTTGAATGAAACGAACTTCTAACGGCAAACCTTGGTTCAACAAAAATTGCGAGCAAGCTGTGGCCTCCAGAAATCTCGCCTACCGGCAGTGGCGCAAAAATCCCAGTACCGAAAACCGAACAAGGTTTGTCAATGCTCGCAACAGTTGCAAATTTAGGATAAATGAAAACAAAAAACTTCACAATAAGAGAATTAGGGAAGAACTGGTTGCCAATCCCAACGGATCTAGATCCTTCTGGTCGTTATCTATAGATGTTAATCAAAACTTCACGAAATTCACAATCTCACCACTAACACAAGCAGATGGTTCAATTGCAATAATAGCAATAGAAATAGCAAATCTACCAGCTGAACAATTTGCGTCCCACTTCACAGTCGATATTCTGAGAAAGGCACTACCCACTATTCCCACACTGGGATCCACAATTTCAGAAACAACTTTTCGACAACGTCTGGTCAGGCTAATTCTGAAATAGCTCAATTTCAACAAGGCGTCTGGTCCTGATGAAGTGCCTGTCATCGTACTCAAAAAATACGCAAATGAACTCGCACCAGAATTTTGCAGACTTTTCAACCTATCTTACAAGAAAAGTGTTTTTTCTTATTGTTAGAGAATTGCTTGAGTTTAGACTATTCTCAAAAAGAGCAAGAAGAATCTTCCAAATAACTATAGACCGGTCGCTTTGCTATAAGTGATATCAAAAATCAAGGAGAAAGCCGTAAACCACCATATACTCAAATATTTGGGAGGCTTTAACATCTTGACCGACCATCAATATGGCTTTCGGAAACAAAGATCATTAGGCGATCTTCTATCGTATGTCACCCATATTTGGAATGACGCAATCGAGAATCGGGGATAGTCAAGAGCTGTTGCGCTTGATATTTCTAAGGCCTCTGACCGTGTGGGGAATGAGGGTTTGACGTCATCACCCGAAGACGATTGTGGATACTAACAATTGAAACGTCGTGAAGTAAAGTGGTTTTAAATCGCTTAATTTATAATCATTTTATACAATATTAGACAATGGAAGTTTGAACTGATGAAATTCACCACGAAACATTGTCATTCACCTTCAAACAGACAGCACACTTGTTTCGTCATTCCATTCGGATATCAGGAAATTGGTTGCGGACGCACATCTTCACTGGCAGGAGGAGGATGCATACCTTATTGAGAAACTAAAAGTAATTTCGAATTGGGATGAAAGTAACCAGTTTCAATTCCATGTCACGAAAACCCAGGCTTCGGTTTTCTCCAAGAAGATGAATCTCTCTGAACCCGATATAATAATGTCAGGACAGACAAATCCGCTTTCTGCTTCGATAAGTTAGTTGGGTATTGGAATGAACACTAATATGTCTCGGCACAATCATGCTGCTGAAATTGCAAAGACTGCTTCTCAAAAGCTTGGTATACCGCTTGGTATACAGCAAATTTTGATGCTTCATAAAGCTCAGACCTTCTTTGGAGTATTGTTCTCATGTAGCAAGCTCCGCCCCCTAAACATACTCTGAAGCTGCTGGATTCCATCCAGAAAAGAGCTATTCGCCTGATTAGAGACGCAAACATAACTTGCAACCTTGATAGTCTGGAACATCGAAGGAAGGTTGGAGAGTTGTCTCTCTTCTATAGATACCTTCACGAGAAGTGTTCAAGGGACTTGGCACATTTGATTTCACCGAGAGCGGTGCAAATCAGAAATACGTGACGAACTTTGTAGAACTGCGTTCATGTGGAATAAACTTTCTCAGAACGTTTTCCCAATGGATTTAATATCCAGCGATTCAAATCCAATGTGAGTCACTACTTTCGGACAAGCACCACTTCTAGAGCGCCTTAAGGTTTATCCTGCAGTGCTTGTATTTTTTCTTGAAAAAAACTCTAGACGGCAGGGAAAGGATTGCGAATTATTCTCCAGAAAGTTACGCTTCATATCGTCTGAATAATTTTGAGAGCCTAGAACCCATGATGAGACCTTCATCAGCGCTGTCTGGTAATTGATCACAAATGCATTGTATTAAGGCTTTAGTTATCAATTAATTTCTCTGCAGTGAAAGCTACACTAGAAGACATAAAATAAATCTCTTTGGTGTCCGATGTCAAAGCTTAGCTTCACAACTGACTACTATAAACAGCCCCACTCATCTTCGATATTCGAAGATTCAGTACTCTGTGAATCACATAGATCGCGTCGTCGTGAGGGAACTCACTGGCTCACTTCAAACCCTTCAGTCGAAATCTCACCGAATAGTTACATACATTAACTTCTTCATCAGTGCCTCCACAGCCCACTATTGTGAGAAACATCTACTGAAAGACATTGGCGAGAGATTCTGACTTGAAGGTTACAGCAATTTGTGACATATTCCAACTGTTTCATTTTAAGGTGATTCGTGGAGCCTCTGGCAATTCTCATTATTTATTACCAATGTCAAAAACTACACGATACCAAAAGTACCAGATGTCAGTCAGCAACTCCACCCAGATGAATTGATGTTCCAAAAAAAGTAGCAAACTATTGGTTGCTCGGAAAAAAGCCACGCACAATTGGGCGT